>JAXFYN010000375.1:0-286004 GCA_036172215.1 Camellia granthamiana | reverse complement strand
GGAGACGCTTAGTGAGGAGATAGAGAGATATAAACGCTAGTGAGGAAATAGAGAGATGAAGACGCCAATGAGGAGATAGATAGTAAGCGAGCCCTATGTAAAGCTAGAACTCAAGCAACAACAGTAGGATGAGGAGGATACCCAAGATTTTAGAAGTTGAAGAACAAGAAGACTTAAAAGATTTCATGATATTTTCTATACCAAACTTGGTTGATTCATCACTTATGTTCTCTTTCTTTTTATATGTATGTGGATATGATTCTATCTTTGATCTGATCATCGAAAATGTGTTTTTGTTTACTTGCAGATTAAACAGAGGTTACCATTGAAGAAGATCAAGAAAAAATTGGTCCCAAAAAAGCCTAGAGGGACTCCTAGCAGCAAACTTGTATGAAGGGGCCCCCATAGAGATGTAGAAGATGCAGGAGCCGCCAGCTGGATCGACCAACAAATGATAGGCCAGAGGGATGGGCTCATTCGACTAATCAGTGATCCTTGGGCTACCTAACACAAGCACAGATGTCCCTCAAATAGGGAATTGGTTGATCGGAAAAGCTCAAGCAGGAGTAGGACAATCTATACAAATCCTTTCTAATCCGCTAGCTGGTTGGTCCTCTCAAATCCATTTTTCATCGATAGGTAGGGTGAATTCTAAGGTTCCTTATTCGGTTGTAAAGCGGAGAAGAGAGAGAATGGGCACAGCCTCACCAGCAACCAGCGTTTCCGACCCAAAAGGAATTGAAAATGAAAAAAGAATCTATGTACACTATCTATGGAGTAGAGTGATTATCCTTAATCTTATTTTCCCTATCTCCTCCATTTTTGCCTTTTTTTTTTCCTCTCTCTCTAGCAGGAGAATTCATTTCTTTCTTGGAGTCTCAAAAATGAGGCCAAGCAAGAGTGAGAACTTGTTCTCCTTTACTAAAAATTACGATTTCTTTCATTAATTTGAGATTAATTTTAATTGAAACCCTCCTCTTAATAAATACCTTTGACGTTTGTTTTGATGAATTCGCCCTCTATAAGTAGATTGAAATGTTTGTTGTTTTTTCCTTGATTTTCTTGGTTTTGGTGTTTTCGTATACAGCTTTTTGCTTTGTGTTTCTATTGTGGTTGTTATATGTGCATATATATGTAATGTGAAATTTGATGGGAAACCCAAAATTAGAATAATCTAGTTGTTAGATTTTTATTCTTGGGAATCCTGTTTGATAAAACTCCTTTCAGTTGTTATTTTATTCTACTTTTATTTCAGTGAGACTATGAGTTTTTAGATGCGAATCCAATCTGAAATTGCGCCTTGTAGAGATGTTTCAGAAGTTAATTCTTTCATGTTTGCCACTTCGCTGACTATGTTGGGGATCGAGTTGCCCGTCAGCTCGCGGGGTCCAGGGGCCAGGGTCCCTTTAGCAGGTTCGAGGCAGCGCCTAAGCGGGGTCAAGTGGCAGCGCCCCCGCAGCAAAAAGCAAAAATGCAGTTGAAGTTGCTTGTTTGCTACGAGAGGCCATTTGTGTGCTTGAGCGGAGAATCTTGGTTCCAGAAGTTTGAACTGTCTGTAAAAGTATTGGAAGTTGTGTTTTTTAGTTCGAGCGGAACTTCCTGCGCTCGAGCGTCAATCCGCTCGAGAGGCATTCTTGTACTCGAGTGGAGATCATGGATCTGTTTTCTATAAATATGTGTTTCAATCCGATTTAGGGTACGACTTCCAGATCTTCTTCTTGGGTATTAGGATTTTCATCTGGAGCTTCTTTGCTTATTTCCTTTGATATCTGTGAGAGTTTATATCATGAATTGAGTGGATCATATCAAAGGATTTGTTTGTTTAGTTTGTTTTATTAAAAAAGAGAGAGTTATTCTTTGGTGGATTCCGGAGATTTGGGCTTGAAGTTTTGGTGGATTCTGGAGTGGCCTCATCGGCATCGGTGTTGTGGATTTAACGTTGGCAAGACAATTCCAAGGTGAAGACGGGGCTAAAAAAGGTACATAGGGGTCAGTTCGATACAGGCGTGGATTCGCTAGTATTGTGATAGTATACTTGTGTAATCCTTTATGTCTTCTTAGTGGATTGTTTTGTGTCTTTTGCTTGTAATTTTTTTTATCACAATTAGAGCACTCAATTGTGGTTTTTCCACGTAAAATCGTTATGTCGATTTATATTTGATTGTTTGATTGGGATTGCTATTTACTGGTTAAAATTGATAACATAATCACAAATTAATATCTAGGGGATTTCTAAATTTTTCACTAGTTCTTAAAAATGCCTTTCCAATCTAAGGCCAAGCAAGTGAGAACTTGTTCTCCTTTTACTGAAAATTACAATTTCAGTCATTAATATAAGATTTGTTTTAATTGAACCCTCCTGTCAATCAATATTTTTGATGTCTGTTCTAATATATCCACCCTCTGTAAGTAGATTGAAATGTTGTATGTCGTTTTTCCCTTGATTTTCTTTGTTCGGTGTCGTTGTCTAGGGTTTTTTGCTTTGTGTTTCTATGATGTGGTTATTTGTGCACATTTTTTTTTTTTGTATGTGTGAAATTTAATGGGAAACCCAGAATTAGAAACCCGATTGTTTTGTGGTACTCAAACCGTGCTTAACTTACCAATTAAGATTAGTACTTCGTTTACAAATACGAACGTGGCTTGTTCTTGATTCTTTTTAAGCTAGTTTAGTTATTGGATTAGGTGATTCCAGATCTTGTCGAAGGACAATTTCACAGAAGCTATCTTCTCTTATTCATTGATTGAGGCAATTCACAGAAGCTATCTTCTCTTATTCGTTGATTGAGAGTGCCCGTAGAAATTGAATAGTTGCAATGTTAACAAACTATTATGGGTTCTAATATAATTAGTTGTGATGCCTTGAGTAGTACGGTATAGTAGAACCCTAGACCTCCCTTTAAGAGAGATTGGTAGCCAAAGAGCTACTCACACAAGTTAGAATCCTTGGTTCACAAGCTACCATCTAATTGAGAGTCAGATTAAAATTATAAAATTTTAATAGATAGGCTTGTAAAATTTAAGATCTAAATATGGTATAAATGTCTCACAAAAATGCAATACAGTCACATTGGGTGTGACTATTATGATTTGTTAGATGACACAAATCTTAAATGGAAAATACTTTGGACCCCCACCATCCCTACTGATTTTTGATTGGATGAAATTTTTTTTTTTTTTTGACCTTGCCCTCACAGCCCCTCACGTGGAGGTGGGGTGCTGGGGTCACCCCCCACTGGGGTCCCCAGCAGGGCTCAATCTTAAGAGTAATGCTAGGGATATCAAATCTTTTACCAAACAAATGACCAAATGTCTCACATGGGTTGTGGTGTCTGCAATTTTGTGGGCCTACACTCATGTGAGACATTTGGTCATTTGTTTGGTAAAAAATTTGGTATCCCTAGCATTTTCTCAATCTTAAATGCTGCTATCCAATTGAGAATTGACTTAAATCACATTGGTGTGACTATTAAAGTTTAAGTGTCTAAATATGGCAAGAATGTGTTTAGAAATGCAAACTAATCATCTGGAGTGTGAACTATTGTGACTCGTTAAACCACACAAATTTTAAACATAGCCATCTAATTGAGAAAGTCTAAAATTATAAATTTTTATCAGGACACTGTTATATGTTGTTGTTCATATGTCTTGCTTGAGACCAATTTAAAAGCTGTTTTCGAGTCTTAAAAATAAAACAACTTAAAAAGACTAATGCATTTGGTAGCGCAATAATTTTTTAATGCAAAACGACTATCTTATTCGTAAGTGAGAAAAGGCTCCCAAAAAATTAATAAATAAATAAAAGGTGTTTTTCCTTAAGACTAGCCACCAAAACTTCTGAAAAAATATTAAAATCTCGTTTTTAAATTGGTGCCAAACAGGTAACCTTTTAAGCTAAAAGGCACCAGAACGAAATGTCAACTAATCGGATAAAAAAATAAAAATAAATAAATAAATAAATAAAAAATGAAATGTCAACTAATGTAAAAAATAAAATAAAATAAAATGCAGCTTTATTCAACTATAGCTTTCAACATTATATTCTCCAAATTTATTTTATTTTATTTTATTTTTGTAAGAAAAGAAAGTAAAATTGTAATATAAAATATTAATTGAGCATTCCAGGGTCAGAGCTTAGAAATTAAACCAAGCAGAGGAGGCTAATTGATAGGTTTATTTATTTATTTATTCATATATGATAATGAAACTCAATAAAATATAGCATATAATTTTTAAAGATTTTATAATCCATGCTCATTGGATGTGAAAATATTTAGGGTTTATTAATAGGGATAAATTTATAAACGGTGATGCTATATGTACTAATAGTATACTAACTTATGATATAACATTATTACTTCCCACATTCATTACACAAATTATAAATACTCAAAACCTCTAAAATTATCTCACATTATCTGTTAGTACATTAATTAATATACCAATTAATACATATAACATTATTCGGGTTTGCTCTAAAAATTATCTTTAAAAAACACACAAGATGCTAAAATATTGATGGTCTCAATAAACTTTTTTACACATCTCAAAATATTCTTATATATATATATATTTATATTTATACATTTTAATATATATTTTTAACATATTTTCTAATACTAAAATAATTCTAAAAGCTATTTTAAAGATTTTTTTAAAATAAATAATTGCTCCTATTTAAAGATTATAAACATTTATGTTTTTTTCACAAATGTTTTTATATTATCATTAATATTATTAATGATAATATTAATATTTATTGACAATCTAAAAAATTATCATTAAAAATTAAAAAATAAATAAAATAACCGTGTGAGTTTTTAAACAAAAATATATGGGGAATATAAGACAGCTGGATACAAGGAAGATGAGTTTTGCAGCATTTCCGTTTGGGAAGGGCTCAAGTGGCTCATGAGCCACAAAAGACAAAACAGGCTCATGAGCCACAACAGACAAAATATCACATCCAATCCATAATCATTACACTCTTTTCTCACAAAAAAAAGCCAAAAAAGCCAAAAAGCCAAGAGCCCTTCCCAAACCCAAGCTTTTGAGCCCAGGCTCATATAGCCAAAAAAGCCAAAAAGCCAAAGAGCCAGCCCACTTCCCAAACGGGAGGCGTAGTAGTAGTATTTGTTTGGATTGTATTATGGGGAGTTTTGGGAAGTTGGTAAAAAGTTAACTTTTGGCTTTTTATCAAGTTTTTTGTGTTTTTTTGGAAGTGATTTGGGAAGTTGGTAAAAAGCTAGCTTTTTTAATTTTTGGTTTAATATTTTTTTTAAAGTGTCACATCACTCCAAAATGACCAAAATATCCTTACTTTTTGATTTTTGAATTAATTAATTAAAATGTTTCAAAGGGTACTTTGGTAAATTTGAAAGCTGCGTTTTGGGTCTTCCCCAAATGGGATTTCAGCGTTTTGGGTGTGTGTGGCGTTTTTGAGTGGCCAACAAAAAGCTTGCGTTTTGGTCAAGTTGCCAAAATGGCCTCCTATATAAGTATATATTTTTTATTTTTTTTAATCATATCACCTATTTATTTTTTTATATATTTTTCATAAAAAGTTAAAAAATATATTTATTTAAATCATTCTAAACAATCATCACAAAATTTTATATCCTCTTATATTTCTTAAATACTCAATATAAAATTATATTTCTTGAATCAGCATGCTTGGTTAGAGTTTTCCAAAAACTCTTTCAGAAAATTCTACTTTCTTGTTTTTCTTTTTTTCTGTTTTTACTGAATTTTTTTTAATATTTTAAGCAAATTTTTTTACTACTTTTTAGACATATCTAACATAAATATACCTAAAAAAATAAAAAAATTTGTGAAAGAAACCTTTTTAAAAATTCACTAAATATCAAAAATATAAAAAAAAAATATGAGAATTCCGTAATATATTTTGTATTTTTATGTATTTATTAATTTTTTGAAATATTTTTTCACAAATTTTTTTACTTTTTAGATACATCTAAGTAAGGTGCATCTAAAAAAATAAAAAAAAATGTTTAAAATTTTAAAAATATTCACTAAAAAAAAAACAAAAATAAAAAAATTCAATTTTTAAAAAATTTAATTCAAAAAACTCAAACCAAACACATTAAATTAATTTTCCAATCATAATGTATATAAAACAGTACAAAATATATTAAAAAGATGATTAAAAATTACTTTTAACTTTTTTTTCTTATTTTTTTTTTGTAAGTAATAAAAATAAATTAAAAATTAAAAAATAACTTTAACTCACTTTTTAAAATAGGCGTCTGTGCTCTATCCTCCAACCCCAACCCAATAACTTGTAGAGGAGGAGGGTATGTCGCCGCTCGATCTCAGATGTGGGTTAGTGGTCCCCACCCAAAAATGCTGGAAGCCTTACACGTGTCACTATCACGTGGACGTGGCGGGGGGAGAGTTGATGGTACTACTGCATTGCTGAATACCCGCAGTTGGAAAAGGTCGTGACGGACTGATGGTGCTGCTCTGCTCTACTCTACTACTATTGGGTAATTGAAATTTTGAAAATTAATTACATATTAAAAAAATTACTAATTAAAATTATTTTTATAAAATATAACTAATTTGATATTTTTTTAAAATAATTTGGTGAACCATAGCCCATGACAATATCCCTTAATTACTAATTATTATGTTTCCTATTGATCTCTAATAATTTAGGTCTTGTTTGACATAAACTAAAAAACTTTAAAAAGTCAAAAGGTCACTATCTTGTTTAAATCAAATCATCTTATTTAAGTCACATCACCTCTCTACCACATCACTTCAAACCCAAATCATATTTCATAAAAATCAAAAATACACTTATTTAATATAAAATCGTAAGTCTTAACTCTTAAGGCCACCCAAATAATTTCTCTTATTATATGATCTTTGTTTGAACTCATAATTTTCACAAATTATTGAAAATTTTATTAAAGATCATAACAAACACTACTACTGTAAATACATTTAAAAATCATTACTTGTTTTGTGGCTTAAACGTCACCTTCAATAGGGGTAGAGAGAGAGAGAGAGAGAGAGAGAGAGATCGAGAGGAAAAGGGGAAACTTTCTGACGCCGTCAACTCTGCGTCGTACTGCGGGCGGTGGTGGTGGGGTGCGACACCACGGTTTAGTCGGTTACTGACGTTTAACAGCGTGGGTGATTTTGTCAATTGGACTCCGTCAAACAATAACTTGTTGATTTTAGTTTTTTAAAAATACTTTTTAAAAAAATTTATTTTTTATATTGTTTTTATTTTTACTGAAATTTTTTAATATTTTAAGCATTTTTTAAAAAAATTTTAGCCACACTTAACATAAATACTCTTAAAAAATATAATTTTTGGTGAAAAAAATCATTTAAAAATTCATTAAATACCAAAATACAAAAAAAAAAAATAACTCAGTATATTTTTCATATTTTTTGTATTTATTAATTTAAAATATTTTTTCACAAATATTTTACATTTTAGATATATCTAATTAAGGTGTATCTAAAAAAGTAAAAAAAATACTTAAAATTTTAAAAATATTTATTAAAAATAAAAAATAAAAAAACTTAATTAAACTAAAAAATTAAAATCAAATATTTTGTGATATTGTAATCGGTGTGCCTTGTCCCCCCCCCCCCCCCCCAAAAAAAAAGAAAAAAAAAAGAAAAAGAAAAAAAAGATCAAAGTGAAGCACTATGTTGTAGGCATAGGAAAATTCTGTATATACCCACATTTTTCTAATAATGTTGTGATATAGAATATATTTTTAGGGTATTTCGTTTAGGGGGACTTTTACAATACACACTAGTACCATTTTTGGGTCACAACCAAATTACCTTTAAATTATTTGAAGTATAATTAAATATCTCTTTAGTTATAACTAAAATAATAATTACAATAGATTATTTCTAATATCGCAATAATCTATAATCAAAATTACATTGAGTTATAATCTATCTGCATATCCATTTTTTGAATCGAAAAAAAAATTACATTGAGTTATAATCAAATGCCATGTGTTCAGTTATAATTAAAATATCAACTAGAATATGTTGCTAAATTATAACCAAAGTCATAAGCAACACCGTTGTAAGTCATGACCAATGACCACAAAAAAAAGTGATTATGGTACATACAAAATGTTATGTATTCTTGTAGTAATGTTACAAATAAAATGTGTAATTTCATTTCTAAATTATAAATTGTCATAACTTTACTAGAAAAATGTGTAATTGTGGGGACATATTTTTGTGAATGACAGTACGTGGTCGAGGTGACGCCGACGTATCAGCTAGAGTGCCACGTGGCTTGGTCATGATGCCGAGGTGATCTCAGCTAGGCCGAGGTTATTGTGGAGATATCGGATCTCGAGATGAACAGATAAAGGACAAGAGTCCTAGAATAGGGCAGGACCTCAGTCTGGATAAAGATAAAGCTTTTAGGGAGTTTGCCACTATCTGGCTGGGAATCCAAGATGAGCATTGAGCCAGAGTCTATTGAAGCTAGGCTTCTACAGGGATTAGATTAGTACTGGCTATAAAAATAGGACACCCTCGTGGGTCTAAGGTACGCTTTTTGTATTCTGGCTTGTGAGTTAAGCACTAGTTGCTATCTTTGAGAGATAACTGAGTACTGACTTGATCGTCGGAGTGCCCCCGGGTGGACGAACCACCGCCGGAGTCTTATCTTTCTATGAAAGGTTGTTTGGGCGTGATCTATTCTGTCTGTGCTCTCCTGCTGAGTTCCTGTTTGGCAGTGTGGTTAGAAATCAGCACCCACAATTTGGCGCTGTCTGTGAAAACATAAGGAGAATCGATGGCCAACGACGGGTAGAAAGAGAAGATTTGAGACAACATCCCTAGTGGGAGTGGCAAACACACCAATCCTAATGTAGGGGAAGAGACCTGTAATGAAGAACCTCGGGAGCAGAATCCCGGGGAAAAGGACATCGGCTAAGAGGGAGACGTTCCAAAGAAGGTAGGCCGAGGCGAGTATTACAACGAAAGTGACCTTCAGGTATGGAAAGATAGATGCCTGAGGAGGGACGGCGAGATGAAAGGGATGGCAAACAAATTGGCAGACCTACAATCGGTTATCAATTTCATGATGCAAAACAAAGTTATGCTGCCACCGTTCCCATTAGAGGACACGTTGATTCCAGCGGCCAAGAATGATGCCTAGAAAAGGGGGCAGAAAGCAATCCCTACAGTCCCTCAGCATGACAGGACAAATGAGCATTCTCATCGGCTTTCATGGGACGTTGGACGAGGAGAATCGATGAGAGGAGAGTCTCAGATGACACCTCGTACCAAGAAAACTTATGCCAAGGAACATCGGCATGTTCAAGGGAAGGAACTTTGTTTTGGCACGACGAATGGAGGAAGGTCTAAGAGGACTCATAACGACATCGGGAGTAGCGCACCAAAAAGGCTCAGCCGAGCTCCTAGACGGACTAAGGAGGACTTGAGGGACTACCTCTAGAGAAAGCGACAAGATGCCAAGATCACATCTCCGGTCAAGCCGAGAGCGCCGTTATCAGTAGAGCTGGATAAGTTTGAGGCCCCGAAAAGATTCCACATGCCGAGATTCCAGATATACGACGGTAAGTCCGATCCTAACTTTCACGTCGATTTATATTTGAACTCAATGGCACTATATACTGGGAACGAACCGTTGCGCTGCAAGGTGTTCCCCTCATCCTTTGGAGAAATCGCATCAGATTGGTTTCACAAGTTGCCGAAAAGAACTGTGAAAAGTTGGGAAGGTCTGGCCGAGATGTTTGTGGCCAAGGTTGTTACAAACAAACTGCAACCATTGAGGGTAGACTCCCTGATGGCTCTGAGAATTGGCAAGTATGAAAGTCTTAGGGCTTATGCCAAAAGGTATTATGAGGTTTTTAATCGAATACTAGAGTGCAACCAATAGTTGGCGGTTGTATCTTTTAAGAACGGCTTTAACGATGACTACCTGCTTCGAAAGTCACTGGCAAAGACGTTGCCAAAAAGTATGGAGGAACTCATGGCCAGGATTGAGAAATATGCGAGAGCCGAAGAAGATACGCCAGGGACAAAGTCGTCGAAACATGAGAAGAGAAACGGCTTGTCGAAGCGAGGCCGAGGAAATATTGGATATAACAGACAAGAAACAGGATTGAGGGTTGCACAGGCAGTCACCACAGTGTTTCGGATCCTGGTTTACAAAGTCTTGGAAAGGATCAGGAATCAGCCTTACTATAGAGCACCAGAGAAGATCCCTGGCGAATTTATAGGAATAAGCCTTGGGAAGCACTGTGCCTACCACAATGAGGATGGGCATCTCACTCAGGGGTGTAGGGCCCTAAAGACACATCTGGAAGATCTGGTAAGACAAGGTCACTTAAGGGACCTGGTAGATGAGGCCAGGACAAGGGAAGAACAAGCAAGGCTACCCCAAGCACCAGCAGTACCAACTCCACTAGCACCACAACCACAAGCAGACGGATCTCGAGTGATCAATGTGATTCACTCAAAAGTCAATGAGAATGAGGTACGTGGGGAGACTTAGAGGATGAAACATTTACAGCATGTGTATCAGGTCCAGCAAAAGAGGCCTAGAGCAGACAAGTACTAGGGACCAATGGTGTCCTTTACTGAAGCTGACCTAGACATGGTGCAACATCCACACAACGATGCTCTGGTGATATCCCTCGAGATTGGAGAATGCCAGGTAAGGCGCATTCTGATTGACCAAGGCAGCTCTTGTGACATCATGTATGTCAGATGTTACAAGGAGCTTGCCTTCACCGAGATGATCTGGAGCAGTCTAATAGTCCAATGGTCGGATTCAACAGAACGTCAACATAGCCCCTGGGAGCAATAAGTTTGGAGGTGTAGGCAAGCACCAAGAAGGTAAGTACAGAGTTCACAGTAAATGACACCCCCTCCCTTGCAATGTTATCTTGGGGAGGCCATGGTCGTACGCAATGAGGGTTGTTCCCTTAACACTGCACCAGCTGTTACGGTTCCCAACAGAGCATGGAGTTGAGGAGGTCAGAGGGGATTAGGTGCAGGCAAAGAACTGCTCCATGGCAGCAATGAAATCCACCTGCAACATACAAGAAGCAGAAACAGTAAAGATTGAGGATGAGGACATAGAGATCCTGGATGACGTCGATAAAGAGCCGGCCGACAAAAGCGAGGAAGCCTTGAAGAAAATTCTGGTCTAGCAAGAGGATGAAGAGCGCTTCTTTCTCCTCGGCTCAGGCTTGGCCGAGAAGGAGAAAAGGGAGTTAAAAGCATTCTTACGAGCAAACATAGAGGTGTTTGCCTGGACGTCATACGAGATGTCTGGCATTGATCCCGAGGTTACATGTCACAGATTGAACATAGACAGGTCGGCCAAACCCGTCATTCAACGAGCGAGGAGCCCAACGTTGGTCCATGTGGAGGTAGTCGAAGAAGAAGTGAACAAATTGTTAGAGGCTAGAGCCTTTCGCGAAGTAAACTACTCTACTTGGCTGTCCAACACTGTGGTTGTGAAAAAGAAGAATGAGAAGTGGAAGGTCTGCGTGGACTTTACTAGCCTGAATAAGACTTGTCCCAAGGACAGTTTCCCACTACCCAAGATTGATTAATTAGTGGATGCCACTTCAGGGCATGGAAGGATGAGCTTCCTAGACGCTTACAGAGGGTACCATCAGATAGCAATGTACCGCATGATAAGGAAAAGACTGCATTTATCACCCCAAAAGGGCTGTATTGTTACAGAGTGATGCCTTTCGGGTTGAAAAATCCAGGAGCAACATACCAGAGGTTAGTGACCAAGATGTTCAAACATTAGATTGGCAAAACAGTAGAAGTATACATTGACGACATGTTTGTGAAGACAAAAGAACCTGAGGATCATCTGGCTGACTTGAAGGTATTTTTCGACATCCTTAGAACATATCGGCTTCGGCTTAATGCTTCAAAATGTGCATTTGGAGTAGGGTCTGGTAAGTTCTTGGGGTACTTGGTTACCAAAAGAGGCATTGAGGTAAGCCCAGATCAAATCAAGGCCATCATGGATTTGAAAAGCCCAATGTCGGCAAAACAAACGCAGATGTTGATTGGAAGGGCCGCAGCCCTGAATAGATTTATAAGCAGAAGTTCAGATAAGTGTAAACTATTTTTCAGTCTGTTGAAAAAGGCCACAGATTTCTTGTGGATAGAGAAATGCGAAGCCGCCTTGGCCGACTTGAAAAGCTACCCGACCACAGCTTCAGTTCTCTCAAATCTAGTAAATGGAGAGGAACTATTTTTGTACTTGGCGGTTTCAGAGCATGCAGTGAGTGTAGTGATAATTAGAAAAGAGAAAGGAGAACAAAGGGCAGTATACTATGTGAGTAAAAACCTAGCAGGCGCAGAGACCAGGTATTTACCCCTAGAGAAATTGACATTGGCCTTAATAATGCCCTCCAAGAAGTTGAACCATTATTTCCAAGCCCACAGGATTATGGTATTGACTGAGCACCCCTTGAAGTCCCTACTACAACAAGGAGATCTAACAGGTAGGATGGCCAGATGGGTAGTGGTATTGGGCTAATACGATTTAGAGTTTAGACCCAAAACAATAATCAAAGGCCAGGTTCTGGCCAACTTCGTGGCCGAGTTCACACCGGGTGCCATTCCACGTCGGGCTTCGGTGAGCTGCAGCTTAGGATGTCCAGGGAAACAAGAAGAGACCTAATTGGGAATTAAAAATCCCATAGCAAATCAGAAGAAAGAAGAAAAACTCAAGCCCTGCGATATCTACATCGGCGACTCTTTTCACTTGTTTGTTGATGAGAGTTCAAACCGTCTGGGAGCGGGGGTAGGAGTGGTGTTGGTATCACCAGATAGACGAATGTTAGAACAGTCTATTTGTTTGGGGTTCAAAGCCTCAAATAATGAAGCAGAATTTGAAGCACTGATCGCAGGATTGAAATTGGCAGCAGCAATGGAAGTCGATGAGGTGGTAGTCTTTTATGACTCCCAGCTATTGTGAACCAGACAACAGACGAGTATGCAACCCGAGATGAAAGAATGACAGCCTATGTCAAAGATGTTGTTAGATTGTTAGCTTTGTTTCAAGATTGTCGACTACAGTAAGTTAGCCGAGATGACAACAGCCATGCCGATGCCTTGGCTAACCTGGCTAGTGCAATGAAATCAGGGGAGGCAAGGACAATAATGGTTGATTATTTGTCAGGTCCAAGTGTGGAACCACTAATCATAGAGTACGAAACAATGTGTGTGGAGATGAGCCCAAGTTGGATGGATGCAATAGTAATGTTCCATAGAGATGAGAAGCTGCCAAATGATCACAAAGAAGCATACAAGACCAGACTGAAGTCGGCTAGGTTTAGTTTGACAGCAGAAAGACATCTCTACAGAAGGTCTTTTACTGGTCCCCTTTTGAGATGTGTGCATCCCTCACAAGTTGAAGACTTCTTATATGAAATACATGAAGGAGTTTGTGGAAGCCGTGTTGGGGGCAAATCACTTGCTCATAGGGCCATTACTAAGGGGTACTGATTGCCTTACATGCAGAAGGATGCTGAAACCTATGTCAGAAAAGGTGAAAAGTGTCAAAGGTTCGCATCTTTGATACATCAACCAGCACCAAATTTGAACCCAGTGTCCAGCCTTTAGCCATTTGCCTAGTAGGGCATGAATCTTGTTAGACAACTACCTCAAGCAACTAGACAAAGGAAGTTCCTATTGGTAGCAACTGGCTATTTCACAAAGTAGGTAGAAGCTGAACCTCTTGCGAAGATTCGGGACACTGATGTGAAGAACTTCATATGGAAGAATATCATTACCAGGTTTGGGATCCCAAGGGCAATAATAACAGACAATGGTACACAATTTGGCAGTAAGCTAATCAAAAGCTTCTGTGCAAAGTACAAAATCAAGAACTATTATTCCACTCCAAGTTTCCTTCAGAGTAATGGTCAGGCAGAAGCATCCAACAAGACTATCTTGGATGGGATCAAGAAGAGGTTGAAAGCAACAAAGGGAAAATGGGCACAAGAGTTGCCCAATGTACTCTGGACATATCGGACTACGCCGAGAAGATCAACTGGGAAATCCCCATTTGCTATGGCTTATGGCACAGAAAC
Organism: Camellia granthamiana; assembly: GCA_036172215.1. NCBI lineage: Eukaryota > Viridiplantae > Streptophyta > Magnoliopsida > Ericales > Theaceae > Camellia > Camellia granthamiana. The sequence continues at coordinate 271,890 of JAXFYN010000375.1, read as the reverse complement.
AGTTATCCTACTGGAAGTCGGCATTCCAGGGATCAGAACCCAAGGAGTAGAGAATGGGACTAACGAGGCATTCTTGGCCCGAGATCTAGACCTACTTGAGGAGAAAAGGGGGATGTAGACCGCCCCGAAACTCTCTTCGCGCGCCCCCCTTTCGGAGAGGGCGTGAATTGGATTCTAGCTACTACAGTTCGGACTCCTATCATGGTTTTGAATCTAATCTCACAAAGTACAATGTAAGACTGGCAAATCACTAAAGAGTCCAAATCTGGCAAATCATTTTGGAAAATCGATTTTAATCAAAAAGCGCCAAACATGGACTGTTTTGCCATATTTCAGAGTCGCCACCTAAATGTTTTATTTTGAGAAATTTAGGAAACCTTGACTCGTGCCTAAGGCCACGTGTCCATCATCACCAAAGTTGACTTAGCTCGGGAACTTGGGTATGAGAGGGGAAGGTTCTGAAATGAGCACCCCCACTCGCCCGATCAAAGATCGGTTTCTACTAAATATGATATGTTGTTTTGAAAACACATGTGTTCTTGTTTGATTATTAGCTAACTTACTATGTGATGCGCACAACATACAAGTATAGACTAAATCACTCGATTTGAAACAAAACATCTCATGTTCATTTTTTCGAAAATGGTTTGGAAGTGCTACTCGCAAGTAGGCTAAAACGCGGATTTGCCACCCTCAAGTGGACTTAAAACAACATGATTTGCCACTCCGCAAAATGGGCTTAAAACAGCATGATTTGCCACTCCGCAAAGTGGGCTTAAAACTCACATTTGATGAATTGTTCCAATTCAAGCAATAAAGCCTTCATCCACAGGCATTCATGTAGTTAAACACTTAAGCAAATAGCCTCATGGCAAGCATGCTGAACGTGGCAACACTCACACTCATGCAAGTATGCTAAAGCGTAAACACTTACAGTGTACTCCGACCCAAGACAGAAAGCTAGTTAGAAATATGCATGATCCTAACTATGTTAAGTGCCTAATGCAACACATGCAAAAATGCAACTAAAATAGGCTCGGCTATTGTCACGACCCAAACCCGGCTCTATGGGTTTAGCACCGTAACTGGCCAGTAATCCGAGATTACCGAAGACCTGCTGAACAGTAATACAGTTAAACAGAGTACAGGGCCTGGCGGAAGCCAATACAATAAGTAACTAGTGTCCATTGAGCTGTGAAAATCTGTATGCCAAAAACATTTTTCATGCATTCATACAGTTCAGAACAGTACAGTCTATACAATCATATACAAACATTCAGTACGGGGACCTAATCCCTCGATAGTAGTACAGTAAAACAGTGGACAGTCTATACAGTAGTACAAAACAATAAGGAGACCGATGGGGGACACAAAACACCCCAAGCCATAGCATGGCAACTCGGAACCTCGCACTGAGGCACATTGGTTGGCTTGACAAAACTGGAGCTTACTCCGACGCTTCTAGCTTTGATCCGGTGCCTGTACACCTACATATATATATATGAGCAGTGAGCTAAAGCCCAGTGAATAACATAAAGCGTAAAGAGGTTATGAATGAATGTCCTTACGGTAATGAAAACAGTTCATTAAACAGTATTTCAGTCTTTCAGTGTTTCAGTCAATCAGTCATATGTGGTACACCCATTAGCCTATAAACAGTAGGTCCAAAAGGACCGGGTCTTAACAGACCCAACAGTAATGATGGCCATCAATCAGTAAACAGTATGGTTCCACAAGGGAACCGACAGAGCTCTGTAACAGTAACAGTAAACAGGAAGTGCTAAGGATGCCACAATACAGTTCAGAATACAAGACATACATTCATTCAGTAAATAATATCAGTTCAATAAACAGTTCAGTTCAGTATTCAAAAGATAACCATTTTGAACATATCTTTACACAATCGTTACTCACAGAGATTGGGCTACAGTATGCTAGAGCGCGTTTCCCCAGTCGCCAACCCTACACAGTTAACAGATCGAACACACTAAGCTATACAGTTGGGAAGGATAATAACTTAAACCTTAAATGCCTCGGTGTGTTCTACACCTACATCCTCATTAAGATGCCTTAAATACGCCCTAGGAATGCCTAGGATGGAAAGAGGATGCAAAGATGCACTTAGAAAACATTTGCAGAATTTTCAGTGAAACAGAGTCCCGCTCGAGCGGACAAGCAAACAAAGGTACCCGCTCGAGCGGCAACATCCCCGCTCGAGCGGACCAAAAAGTACTGGATAGGTGAAATTTCCGTTCGACGCCCGCTCGAGCGTGTCACCCAGTCCTCCGCTCGAGCGCCTAATACTCCGCTCGAGCGGACTGATGCACAGTGCAAGATGCTGGGAGCTCGATTTCTCCGCTCGAGCGCTATTTCCCCCGCTCGAGCGGACAACCAAAATCTGGAAATTCCAGATTTGAGTCCCAAGCTCAAAACCAAGTTCAAAAGCAATATTTTCGATCCTCTTGGGCTATTTTCTGGAAAAACTCTTGCAAACTCAATGTACAACAAGTTTCAAAACTCAATTTAAGAAATCAAAGCCCAAGGGTGTTTAATCCAAACCCAAATTCAAGCCATTCTCCAAGAATGAAACTCAAACATGCCATGCATGAATTTTAAACCAAATTGAAGCTTCAAAGCTTGCTCAAATGAGCTCCTTCTTTTCAAAACATGATGAAAACATGGACTCTAACCATAATATGAACATGCATGTACCAAATTCCATGTAATCAACCTCAAAATGCAAGGATATAGCCATGCATGTAACAATTGAGCTATAATTCAACATGTTTAAACATAAAACATGAATTGACTCTATAATGAAGCATGACCCATGCAAGACTTAGCTCAATGTCAACAATAAGAAGATGAATGTCCTACCTTAGCCTTGTCTTCAAGGTTTAAGAGCTCAATTATGCCAATCTACACTTCAATTCCAAGCAAATCAAGCCAATGAACGCAAATCAAGCCAATGAACTCAAGTCTCTCACTCCCTCTCTCTCTAAATTCGGTTGTGTGCAAGAAGAGAGCTGGGCAAAATGCTTTGTTTACATGTATAAAGGCCTCTAAGTGTGTTGCCTAGTGGTCCACTAGGGATGGCAAGATGGTAATTACGGCAACTTATGTGTTTGGCTTATTTTAATCTAATTTAATCATACCTAATCACATTTTAATTAAATATACCATAAAATCACATAAATTACGATGATCATGAAACACTAAACGATTTCCGGTTCGGCCGCCGATAAGGCCTTCAATTAGCAGTTTAAACATAAATCATGAACAGATAAATAATCAATCAAACAGATAGAGTATGCAATACAATAGTTATACTCAATCAATCAGTTTCAATTTTAGTCAGTCAGTTTAGTAATTTATTCAGTTCAATTATCAGTCATTATCAGTTCAATTTAGCAGTAACCAGTAGCTAATTCAGTAGTTTAGCGGTAATCAGTACGAGGGTTGTTACAGTCTCCCCTCCTTATAAGGAGTTTAGTCCTCTAAACTCGAGTTACCTTCAGTTTGGAAGAAAACAGGATTCAGTGGAAACAGTTCTGGGTATCTTTTAGCCATGTCATCTTCCCTTTCCCAAGTGGCATACACACCACCATGGTTCTGCCAATCAACTTTCACTAGCGGGATCTCTTTGTTTCTCAGTTTCTTGATCCGTCGGTTTATAATCTGTATAGGCCGTTCCTCGTAAGTGTAGTCATCACTCAACACTACTCGAGTAGGCTCAATCACATGGAAAGGATCCCGGAGATAATCTCTCAACATAGATATGTGGAAGACGTTATGCATATGCTCCATTTCAGGAGGAAGTGCAACTTGATACGCCACTGGATTGATTTTCTCAACAATCTGATACGGTCCGACATACCGCGGTGCTAACTTGCCTTTGACTCCAAAACGAGTCTGGCCTTTCATTGGTGTCACTTTCACAAAAACGTGATCACCCACTTCATATTCTCGGTCTCGTCTTCTAATATCTGCATAACTCTTCTGTCTACTCTGTGCAGTTTTCAGTCTCTGTTGTATCAGTTTTATCTTTTCAGTCGTTTTATAAACAATTTCGGGCCCAAGCAACGGCCCATCTCCAACTTCTGCCCAGCAAATTAGAGATCTACACTTTCTGCCATACAATGCCTCGAAAGGCGCCATACCAATACTCGAATGGTAGCTGTTGTTGTAGGCGAATTCAGCCAATGGCAAATGAATTTCCCAGTTTCCTTGGAAATCAAGGACACACATTCTCAGTAGATCCTCTAAAGTTTGGATGGTCCTTTCTGACTGTCCATCTGTCTGAGGATGATAGGCACTACTCAGCCTCAATTCAGTACCCAATGCAGTCTGTAGGCTTTGCCAGAACCTCGATGTAAACTTCGAATCCCTGTCAGAAACAATGGACACAGGCACTCCATGCAGTCTCACAATTTCATCAATATAGATAACAACCAATTTGTCCGCATTATAGATTGTCTTGACAGGTAAGAAGTGTGCAGATTTGGTCAGTCTATCAACAATAACCCAAATTGAATCCATACCTTTCCTGGAGTGAGGTAACCCAACGATAAAATCCATCGTGATATGCTCCCATTTCCACTCTGGTATGGGTAGAGGTTGCAATAATCCAGCAGGTCGTTGATGTTCAGCTTTGACTTGTTGGCAATGAAGACATTTGGACACAAAGTCGGCAATTTCTTTCTTCATTCCCGACCACCAGAAATTTTGTTTCAGATCTTGGTACATTTTCGTATTCCCTGGGTGGATAGAAAATTTTGAGTTGTGGCCCTCTTGCAGAACTCTTCTCTTCAGTTCAGTGTCATTCGGTACACACAGTCTTTCCTGAAATTTCAATACATTGTTTTCAAATTTGAATCCCGGTTTCAGTTTAGATTCTCTTTCTTCGATGATCTTCTTCAAGAAGTCATCCAGTTGCTGTTTCTCTTTAATCTCTTCAATCAATGCTGGTTGAGCAGAAATAGCAGCTAAGGTTCCACCTTGCTCTCGCAAAACAATTTCAATTTCAGATTTTTCAAGATCATACAGTAGCTCTCTCTGCCCGGTGAGCAAACAAGCTAAGTTCCCAATCGATTTCCGACTCAATGCATCGGCAACGGTATTGGCTTTTCCCGGATGGTACAGAATCTGCAGGTCATAGTCTTTAATCAGTTCTAGCCATCTCCGCTGTCTCATGTTCAATTCTTTCTGGGTGAAGAAATATTTCAGACTCTTGTGGTCTGTATATACTTCACATGTTGCCCCATACAGATAGTGACGCCAGATTTTCAGTGCAAAAACTACTGCAGCAAGTTCCAGGTCATGGGTTGGGTAGTTCTTTTTATGAGGTCTCAGTTGTCGGGAAGCATAGGCAATTACTCTCCCATTCTGCATTAAAACACATCCCAAACCCTTATGAGAAGCATCACTAAATACAGTATAACCATCCGTACCTGAAGGTAGAGTAAGGACAGGTGCAGTCACCAATCGGGTTTTCAACTCTTGGAACGCTGATTCCCTCTGGTCAGTCCAGTCAAATGATATCCCTTTCTGTGTCAGTTGAGTCAATGGTAAAGAAATTTTGGAGAAATCTTTGACAAATCTTCTGTAATATCTAGCCAATCCTAAAAAGCTTCGGACTTCTGTCACATTTGTCGGTCTAGGCCAGTTTACTACAGCTTCAATCTTCTGCGGATCAACTGAAATTCCATCTTTGCTAACAACATGCCCCAAAAACATAACATGATCAAGCCAAAATTCACATTTAGACAGTTTACCATACAGTTTCTGTTCTCTTAGGATTTGCAGGGCAAGTCTCAGATGATGTTCATGTTCTTCTACGCTTTTGGAATAAATTAATATGTCATCAATAAATACCACAATGAAGTCATCAAGGTACGGTTTGAAGATTCTATTCATGAGGTCCATAAATACTGCAGGTGCATTGGTAACTCCAAAAGGCATAACTAAGAATTCGTAATGTCCATACCTTGTTCTAAAAGCAGTTTTATCAATGTCTTCTGGTTTAACTTTCAATTGATGATACCCCGTTCTGAGATCAATCTTGGAAAATACTTGAGCTCCCTGTAACTGATCAAACAGGTCATCAATACGAGGTAATGGGTATTTATTTTTCACAGTTACCTTGTTCAGTTCACGGTAATCAATGCACAGTCTTAGAGAGCCGTCCTTCTTTTTCACAAACAAAACCGGTGCACCCCACGGCGAGGTACTAGGTCTGATGAACTTTTTGTCTAATAGTTCTTGCAGTTGCACTTTCAGTTCTTTCAGTTCAGTTGGGGCCATTCGGTAAGGAGCTTTAGATATCGGTTGTGTTCCCGGGATTACATCAACGGTGAATTCAATCTCCCTGTCAATCAAATCCCCTGGCAGGTCATCTGGAAACACATCTGGGAATTCTCTGACTATAGGAATACAGTTCACATTAGTTTTACCATTATCATCAGTAGATACAGTCAGTACAGAACACAGATATCCTTTACACCCTTTTCTAATCAATTTAACAGCTTTCACAGACGAAATCAAATACGGAGGAGGTACTACTCCACTCCCATTGAACACAAATTCGGGCAAACCCGGTGGACGGAAAACTACTTGTTTCGTTACACAGTCAATGGTGGCATGATATTTCGTTAACCAGTCCATCCCCAATATAACATCAAAATGGTCTATGTTCAATGGCAGTAAATCAATAAACAGATGCATATCCCCAACAATAATTTCACAAGCAGGATACATATATGCACATGTCATGGATCCCCCAACAGGTGATGATACAGCTAACAGATAGTTCATGGGTTCTAAGGGTCTATTCAATTTCTGTGAAAAAGCATGCGACACATAAGAATGTGTAGACCCCGAATCAATCAGTACATATGCATTTTGTGTACAAATAGAGAGGATACCTGACACAACGGTCTCAGTATTTTGCACGTCTCCCGGTACTAGGGCAACCACTCGGCCCTGTCTCATAAGCTCTTTCCCGGTAGCTTTGGGGTTAGGCTTGGGTGCAACTGTTGATGCTGCTGCACTCGGTGTAGCTTTACTACTAGCTTGTGGAGCAGAGGGACAGTCTTTAACCATGTGGCCTATCTTGCCACACCTGTAGCAAGCTCCTGATATCTTATAGCAAACCCCTTTGTGCTTCCTGCCACATTCAGAACAAGTTGGAATGAAACCACTCCCTTGGCTGGGGCTAGTTGTTGACCCCATGTTTTGCTTTTTGTTCGAGGGGTTATGCTTGCCTTTCTTGAATTTGAAATTCTGTCTCTTACTACGCCATTCAGACGCTGGTGATTCAGATTGTTTCACTGCTTCAATGTTCGACTCGGCCATCAATGCTCGGTCAAGAACACCCACATAAGTTGGTAGCTTTAAAACATTTATTCTGTCCAGTATTGCCACATTAAGGCCGCCTTCAAACTTTCTGGCCTTCTTGTAGTCGGTGTCCACCATATGCGGTGCATATCTAGCTAGCTCGGTGAACTTTGTCTCATATTCGGCAACAGACATTGTGCCCTGTTTCAGTTGTTCAAATTCTGTCACTTTTCTATCCCTGATACATTGAGGGAAGTACTTCTCAAAGAAGGACTCCTTAAACTGAGCCCAAGTTACTACAGTGTTAGTGTCACGGATCAGCATCCACCACCTTCTGGCCTCTTCTTGCAAGGTGAAGGTAGCTAACAGTACTTTATTTGCTTCCGAGCATGGAAACACTTCAAATAACTTTTTTGTTTCAAGTACCCAAGCTTCAGCTTTCAACGGTTCAAGGCCTCCCTGGAAGGATGGCGGTTTCATTTTGCTGAACTTCTGGGTAAGAGCAATTATGTCCCCATCATTTACATTTACATTCGGTTCCGGCTGTACCGGAGGAGGAGGTGGGGGCTGTTGGTTCTGTTGTTGGTCAAGTCTAGCAGTTATCAGTTCCATCATTCTTTCCAGTCTGGCCATTCTGGCCTCAGAGGATGAGGATTCAGTTTCATTTGCAGTGCTTGCATTATCCATTATTCTATAAACAGTTATAACGGTTTCAATCATAAGCAGTTACATACTTAAACAGTTTATCACATAAGCAGTCATGTGTTTAAACAGGTTAACACATTAAAACATAATCAGTCATGTCATAACTACACACTTTTCATGCTCATGAATGCCCTAATCACTTTTCTAGGACACCCTATAGCTCATTTGGACACGTGTGTGCGGTATAACTCGTGGTTAAGTATCGCTCTGATACCACTCTGTCACGACCCAAACCCGGCCCTATGGGTTTAGCACCGTAACTGGCCAGTAATCCGAGATTACCGAAGGCCTGCTGAACAGTAATACAGTTAAACAGAGTACAGGGCCTGGCGGAAGCCAATACAGTAAGTAACTAGTGTCCATTGAGCTGTGAAAATCTGTATACCAAAAACATTTTTCATGAAGTCATACAGTTCAGAACAGTACAGTCTATACAATCATATACAAACATTCAGTACGGGGACCTAATCCCTCGATAGTAGTACAGTAAAACAGCGGACAGTCTATACAGTAGTACAAAACAGTAAGGAGACCAATGGGGGACACAAAACACCCCAAGCCATAGCATGGCAACTCGGAACCTCGCAGTGAGGCACATTGGTTGGCTTGACAAAATTGGAGCTTACTCCGACGCTTCTAGCTTTGATCCGGTGCCTGTACACCTACATATATATATATATGAGCAGTGAGCTAAAGCCCAGTGAATAACATAAAGCGTAAAGAGGTTATGAATGAATGTCCTTACAGTAATGAAAACAGTTCATTAAACAGTATTTCAGTCTTTCAGTGTTTCAGTCAATCAGTCATATGTGGTACACCCATTAGCCTATAAACAGTAGGTCCAAAAGAACCGGGTCTTAACAGACCCAACAGTAATGATGGCCATCAATCAGTAAACAGTATGGTTCCACAAGGGAACCGACAGAGCTCTGTAACAGTAACAGTAAACAGTAAGTGCTAAGGATGCCACAATACAGTTCAGAATACAGGACATACATTCATTCAGTAAATAATATCAGTTCAATAAACAGTTCAGTTCAGTATTCAAAAGATAACCATTTTGAACATATCTTTACACAATCGTTACTCACAGAGATTGGGCTACAGTATGCTATAGCGCGTTTCCCCAGTCGCCAACCCTACACAGTTAACAGATCGAACACACTAAGCTATTCAGTTGGGAAGGATAATAACTTAAACCTTAAATGCCTCGGTGTGTTCTACACCTACATCCTCATTAAGATGCCTTAAATACGCCTTAGGAATGCCTAGGATGGAAAGAGGATGCAAAGATGCACTTAAAAAACATTTGCAGAATTTTCAGTGAAACAGAGTCCCGCTCGAGCGCAGGTTTCCCCGCTCGAGCGGACAAGCAAACAAAGGTACCCGCTTGAGCGGCAACATCCCCGCTCGAGCGGACCAAAAAGTACTGGATAGGTGAAATTTCCGCTCGACGCCCGCTCGAGCGTGTCACCCAGTCCTCCGCTCGAGCGCCTAATACTCCGCTCGAGCGGACTGATGCACAGTGCAAGATGCTGGGAGCTCGATTTCTCCGCTCGAGCGCTATTTCCCCCGCTCGAGCGGACAACCAAAATCTGGAAATTCCAGATTTGAGTCCCAAGCTCAAAACCAAGTTCAAAAGCAATATTTTCGATCCTCTTGGGCTATTTTCTGGAAAAACTCTTGCAAACTCAATATACAACAAGTTTCAAAACTCAATTTAAGAAATCAAAGCCCAAGGGTGTTTAATCCAAACCCAAATTCAAGCCATTCTCCAAGAATGAAACTCAAACATGCCATGCATGAATTTTAAACCAAATTGAAGCTTCAAAGCTTGCTCAAATGAGCTCATTCTTTTCAAAACATGATGAAAACATGGACTCTAACCATAATATGAACATGCATGTACCAAATTCCATGTAATCAACCTCAAAATGCAAGGATATAGCCATGCATGCAACAATTGAGCTATAATTCAACATGTTTAAACATAAAACATGAATTAACTCTATAATGAAGCATGACCCATGCAAGACTTAGCTCAATGTCAACAATAAGAAGATGAATGTCCTACCTTAGCCTTGTCTTCAAGGTTTAAGAGCTCAATTATGCCAATCTACACTTCAATTCCAAGCAAATCAAGCCAATGAACTCAAGTCTCTCACTCTCTCTCTCTCTAAATTCGGTTGTGTGCAAGAAGAGAGCTGGGCAAAATGCTTTGTTTACATGTATAAAGGCCTCTAAGTGTGTTGCCTAGTGGTCCACTAGGGATGGCAAGATGGTAATTACGGCAACTTATGTGTTTGGCTTATTTTAATCTAATTTAATCATACCTAATCACATTTTAATTAAATATACCATAAAATCACATAAATTACGATGATCATGAAACACTAAACGATTTCCAGTTCGGCCGCCGATAAGGCCTTCAATTAGCAGTTTAAACATAAATCATGAACAGATAAATAATCAATCAAACAGATAGAGTATGCAATACAATAGTTATACTCAATCAATCAGTTTCAATTTCAGTCAGTCAGTTCAGTAATTTATTCAGTTCAATTATCAGTCATTATCAGTTCAGTTTAGCAGTAACCAGTAGCTAATTCAGTAGTTTAGCGGTAATCAGTACGAGGGTTGTTACAGCTATCTAAGATGTCATATGAATGAAACACTTGATAACATGCTTTGAAACACGTATTCAAGAAAGTGTATTGAAATACAATGCAATTTGAATGATGCGCTGAGCTCGGTGCATGCAAGACAAATGAATGATGCACGAATGCGAAGCATAAGGTATGCTAATTGAAATATGCCCTAAACTAACCATCAAAGCCTGATAAGTAAAAGGGAGAAAGAAAAGGGGGTTGGAAGACATGCACACACACACACACCCTTATTACAACAATACACCCTCTCGTAGGAGGGGCCGAATGAATCAACTAAGCTAATCTTAAGCTAAGCTAAGCAACTAATCTAATTAAGCTAATTAGACTATTACAAACCAAAAGGAATAACTAGTATACTACTTACTAATTATTACAACACTTAATTAATTAACAAATTAATTAAATACACAAATTGATATGCTAATTAACAAACAAAGCTTTAAACTATGCTGCCCCAACAAGTTGAAGAAGTTTGAACATGCATGCCTCGGTTTTCGCCCCGAAAAGCTCTCTGGTTTGCTCTCTTGAGGCTCTGTTTGCAGGGTGTCTTCAAGAACTAGCTGCTGAAACTTACCAAACCAAAGCTGGGGAGTGCACCAGTGGCCTGCCGGCCATGAAAGGTGGCTGCTGGCCACCTTTCGGCCAAGAGTGGGCCTCTGCCAGCCAAGGATAGAAGGGTGCCGGCCAACAATGTGGCACTGTCGGCCACTGGTGTGCTATGACACCATTCTGCAACAGAGCACAAAAACAGAGAAAATTGAGGGTCTCCCTAGGGCATGTGTGTACTATGCTGCTCCATATCATTTCAAAACATCAAAGGAGAGGCACTATTAGATCCAAAACCATCAATTAAGCATGCAATGTATGATGGCCAAAGATCCAATCTTGTACAAATTCAATAAATGCAATGCAAACAAGACTCTAAGACCACGGCCTTATCATGAGTGATCAAAGGCAATGGAGACAAAGGGGATTGGCTCACTTTCATCACTTTGAGTATGAAGTGGGCCAATCCACCTTGTGTTCAACATAATGTCTAGTTGAACACGATGCAATGCAAACAACGTGCTCATCGTGGCATGAAATGCAAGACTCTAACATGCAAACAATGCATGCAAAACATGTTAAGAGGCTTAAGCATTAAAACTAGTGAATGATACAACACTAGGACCATGCAATACAATGCTCAATGGACTAAACCACCACAAACAGACCTCATGCATGCCAAAACAGTGGCCAAGATGATCTGAAATGATAGCATGAAAGGCAAGAGAATGATGTTCATGCATTGGCTCACAAACAAGACATAATGCTCAACTTTCACGCAGAATTAAAGAGTGATAAACATGAGAGTATAATAAGGCTATATGCTCTGAAATCGTGGGAGAAATGAGGCTAAGGCATGCAATCATCACATTCAAAGCATGTTAGGGACTTCAAACACAAAGCTAGTGAAACCCAACTGCACCATAGCTATACAAAGCTAAGCATATATGACCAAGACCACTTAAAACAGACCTCAAGCATGTTAAATTAGTGGCAAAAATGTGCTGGAGCAAAGCTAGCACATGTTAGAATGATGAACTAAAGCATGAAGCATGCTAGGCCAACAAGCATGATTGCACTACAAGTACCAAAAGCAAGTAAGAGGTGACCCAACCAACCAACCAAAAGCAGAGTTAAAGCATGTTAAATAATGGCCAAAAACATGCTGGAGTAGAGCCAATACATGCTAGAATTATAGGCTAAGACATGAAGCATGTTAGGCTAGCAAGTAGGATTACACTACAAGTGTATGAAACATGTGAGAGGTCACCAAACTAGCCAAAAACAGAGTTATAGTAGGTCCAAAAAGTCACAAAAAACATGCTCAAACTAAGCCTCAAGAAGAGAGAAACACATGCTCATTTGGTAGGCCAACAACACATGCTAACAAGACAAGAGGAGGGGGGACCACCCCCTCCTATTTGGGACCTCAAAACAAGTTTTTCACCACTGAAATTCCTTTGGAATTCAGTGGTTAAAAGGCCAAAACAAGATAATTTCAAAAGCTTTAAAAGATAGCAAGAAGCTTAGCAAATAAGCCACCAAAGAAGGTGAAACACCCCTAACTCCAAAAACACTTTAAACTACCATTTTTAACACTTAAAAACAAAGATTTTTGTAGTTGAAATCTAGGCCTAAAATAGCATGGAAAGATGGCTAAGTAAGCAATTAAAACAAAGCTTTAAAAGGAATATGGCTTACACTTGAAGAACAGCAGCAACAGCAGCACTTTTGAACCAAAACCAACTTTAAAAAGCTCCAAACAAACCTCAAGAAACCTCAGCTCCAAGGTAAGGTGTTTGGCTAAGAGGGTTGTGTACAAAAATGCAAAGAAACCTCATTTTCAAGCACTATAGAGCACAATATATATATAGAAAGAGAGAGAAATCTAGAGAGAGTAGATTTTTTTGCTCTAAAAAATCTGAACCTCCCACAAGGGGGAGGGACCTTCCCTTATATAGGCAAAGTAAAGAGAAGCTTGGTTGACAAGCTCAAAGCTTGCCTTCCATCCCTTTATACACGTGTATGAAAGAGAGCTCAGTGAGCTATAGTTGGCTCAAAAATATCTGTAAAATAACTGTTGAAACAAATGGTGGCCGGCCGGCCATCACTGATGGCCGGCAGTGCCTCAGTGATGGCCGGCATGGCCTATTTGTGGCCAGCAGGGCAGATACCATGGCCGGCAGTGCATTAAAACAAGCACTAGGGAGGGACCAAAGCATGGTCAAAAAATGGGGCAGAAATGAATCAAGGTTTGGAAAGCTCAAACCTGTGACGTTCTGTTGCGAAGTTCGAGTGTTTAGTGAACAACTAAACTTGTTGTTGGATGTACCTGCAAGCACAACCAAGTCTTGAGGACGGTCAAAAATGGGTTGTCTACAGGGGAGAGCAGCAATTTGACTGGGAGAATACCAGCAATAACTTGTTAAGGCTTATAATAAAAAGATCAACCCAAGAGAGTTCAAAGTTGGGGACCTGATGCTAAGGAAAGTGGTCGGCAACAAGAAGGATCCTGGAGAAGGAAAGTTGGGCCCAAATTGGGAGGGGCCTTATAGAATCATCTTAGTCGTCGGTAATAGGGCATATCGGCTTGAGGACAGTAAAGGCAAAAAGTTGTCAAGACCCTGAAATACTTGCAACTTAAAATTTTTCTATCATTAGACTTTTTTGTTTTTTGAAATTTATGTCATAATTTTCTTAGCCGAGGTAGTAATAAAATTTTAGCCTGATTTTTTAAGAATTTGAAATTTGTGTGATTGGACTGACTAGTCCTATGGTGATGTTTCTGATTGAAACATGACGAATAACTTAGACTTATTATATGACAGAGTTGAATTATACTTGCATATAATAGAGTTGAACTAAGTTGGCGATATTTCTGATTGAAACATGACGAATAACTTAGACTTATTATATGGCAGAGTTGAATTATACTTGTATATAATAGAGTTGAACTAAGTTGAATTGAAACTAGACTTGCCATGTTAGCAGAGTCAAACTCAGAATGGAACTAAGTACATTAATAGAGAAACCCAGGTTTAACACCTCAGATAGCCTTTGTTCGACAATGACTTAGGTGAAAGGCCACAAGTGCTTAATGTGAACATAAGTGAAACTTAGGCTCACATTAAGGAGCAAAGAGCTGGAGAATGATGAGTAAAAGTTTAAAGTGCTTGGGACTTGTTGAAATTTTATAGGAACATTTACAAGTTGAAGTTACACCGAGGTAATATTGAAAGAAGTACCCGACATATGTATTTGCCGAGATGACCAGGTTGCCAAAACTTGGGAAGGATAGAAGACAGTAAGTGAGAATGAAGTGGCAAGTTTGAAGAAACAACACTTGTAAAAATATTTCAAAATATTTTTAAGTGTTAAGCAAAGGCCGAGATAAACAATCAGAAGATATATTCGAAGTACTTTAACCCGAGGAGATTGCACAGTTAAAGTGTACTTTGAAGACATACAAAATTATTCTAAGTATGAAAGTGGTAAACATACATAAGAGAAAAGAAGGCATACAACACTTTAAAAGAGAAATCAGATTTGCATTCAAAAGGTAAACTTGTCTGAGCACAAAAAGGCACATCGGCCAGACTGAAATTAAAACATTGTTTAAAAAGTTGCAAAGACTCCAGCGGAAACTATTAGAAAGTAGAAATAAGGAAAAACTTCTAAGTAGACTATTCGGCGTCATTGGCTGGCTGGCTGGCTGGGTTTCGGGCTCAAAAGACAATTGGGAGATCTTCTCGGCAGTCTTGTCAGCTTCAATCTCGGCATCAATCTCGAGAAGAGTTTGATCGAGGCTTTTCTTGCCTGTATGGACCTCGAACGTACTCTTCTTGAGGGAGGCACTTTTGGAGACCTCGTCTTCCTCTTCCTGTGTCAAGTTTAGGATTTGCTCATTCAGAGTTGGAGACTTGGCCCCAGCAGCTGCAACTCCACCAGACTTGTCGGCTTCGACATTCTCTTCTGTCTTAGCCTCTTCCTCGAACTGGCTTGGGGTAGAGGGGAGTGGTAAAATAAGTCGGCTAGCATCGTACAGTGGCGAACCTTCAAGGATAGCCAACTCTTTCAAGGCAGCCATCCAACCAAGGGTGTAACCCTTGTTGCATGCCTGCTTCACTTCTTTTTTGTACTCGTCACGTACATCAGTCGCCCCCTCGGCGTAAGCCTTTTCATCGACCGCCTTGATTTTGGCCTCCTTCGTAGCCAGTGCTGTTTGAAGCTCGGTTTGGATTTGGGCCTCTTTCTCTTTGGCCTCTTTTGCCTCGGCCTGAGTGACATCGGCTACATTTTCTATAGCCTCGGTGCGGTCGTTGACATTTTTCAGGGCCAGCTCAGTGACCTTGGCCTGGTCAAGAAGGCCTCGGATACGGGCTTCGGCTTTGTTCAAAGAGAATAGTAGCTTGGTTGCCTCCTTGGTTTTTTGGGTCAGTTCTTTTTTAAATTCATTGGTCTTGACTGCAAGGAAGTGACCTTGCTGGATAGCCTGCAAGAGTGCAAAGGAAGTTAGTTAAGTATGAAAACCAGAGTTAAAAGTTAAATAAAAAGTTACAAGTATTGGGACTTACTAAGACGCAATGTTGCATCATCATCACATAGTTTTCTCACCCTGAGAGCTCGTCCATCCGATTGATGTTGGCTGGGAGAAGAACGACAGTAGAGATGGCGGCTCTAACTTCCAAACTATCGAGCACTATCCCTGGCAAGAAGAGGACGGTCTCCGATGTTGACAGACGGGGTCCAGGGAGCGTCGGCGCGAAACCCAAAAGGCTCAGAAGACCCGCTAGACCTCGGCTTTTTTGGTTGGGATTGGTCGGATGCCTCGGCTTCGGCAGGCCTCTTTTCGATTGATTTCTCTGCTTTGGCCAATTTTGAGATTGGTATTGTGTCCTCTGACTCCACCTTAGTGGCGCTGGGCTTGTCCTTGGCCCTTTTAACCCTCTTTGCCTTGGGTTTTGGCTGCGATTGGGAAGGACTGGAGGAGTGGACTGATACCACCCCCGGGATGTCAGCTAAGAGGTCATCTGGGATGATCTTTGCGCGACCCATTTCTTTAGCGGTGGTGGCAATAGTGACCTTAGTGCCGAAGCAGATCGCTGGAAGTGCAGTAAGTGGGTTGGCTGGATCGTAAGCCGACGCCTTAGTGTTTTGACGTTTGCGGCTACGAGTTCTGCCTGCAGGAGCAAAGAGTGGAACTCGGCGTTGGTGTTGACGTTGGCATTGGGTTGGAGGAATCAGTTGAGGAGCAGACGTTGATGCAACCTCGGCTGGATCAGAAGATAAGCCCTGGTCTGGCCTTGGTGAGGAAGCAATTGTTAAAGTTGTAGTAAAGGGAGGAGTCCTGCTCCTCTTGGGAACGTCGGGCAATGTGGATTTGTACGTTGGAATGTAGTTGAGCAGCAGAGGGGCCTTGCGCTAATCAATCGGCAAGCTCAGCAGCCTTCTCAAGTCCGTGCTGGGAAAGAAGGACTGGCGAAAATCTTTGGAGGATTGGGGGAGAGCTGCAAGAACGAAAATCATACATTGGAAACATGTAGAAGGAATAAAGTGTTAAGTCTTAAACAGAAAAATTGACACTTGGTTCTTACCCTCATCCTCTTTAAACACCAATCGGCGCAGAGGATAGAGATGAAGGTCACCGTCAGATGCAAATTCCTAGTTGCTTGAGACGATGAAGTAATCATCTCCAGCACCCTTGTTGGAGTCTGGAAGGTCAGCTATGAGTTTGCAGCCTGTGGATCTCGGCTTGAGGTAATAGATGTAGCATTTTTTGGATTTCAGGCCACACATGGTATAATAATATTAGATGTCGGCTAGTGTTATCCTAGCTTTTTCTCGACTAGCTAAAGCAATAATACCATTGATAACCGTATAGGAGTTAATGGCCAGTTGCATCGGGTTGAGCTTGTAATAGTGAAGAATTTCTTGGAAAAGAATGTTTAGAGGGAACCTAAGTCCACACTCTATGAAAGGAACTACGGGGAAAGACATGGAGTCCCCATCAGGCATGATGGAGTCCTCCTTCCCTGCCAGCCTAAGGTGAACATCAGCTGGGATGGAGAACTCTCGACGAAAATACTCTATTTTTTCTAGAGTATCTACTCTCCAGCTGAACATACCCATGATGTCGGCTAAAAGAAGAAGGTGCAAGGTTTAGGAAAAAATGAGTGGAATAGGTTTGAATACCTCGACTAAACCCTAAACTGGCAGCTTCTAGGGTTTTTTCGAATCAAATGGAGGATTTGGTTTAGTTTTTTCCTGAAGTATGTGATTTCTATCAAAACCCAAGGCCTAGATCTAGACGAAAACAAGAAATCAAGGGAAAGATTTGGAAATAAGCAAGAAAAACAGAAAAGAGCAATAATTCAAACTCAAGAAAACCAACAAAGATTAAAAAACACTGTGTAAGTGTGTACAGTTGTACAAAAGTCAAGAACAGTGATAAACTATTAAAGCATCAAAATACATGAACAGTGTGTATGTGTACACAGGGGCCATGAACCGTGTATGCATACCCAGTGGCAGATTGAATGATTAAGTCCCAAACAAGCACGTTTGACACCCAAAATGATGAAATTCAAAGTACATGTAAAGATTCAAGAGCACAAAACAGATTCACAATGGTAGCAAACAACATATAAACTTGCAGTAGATTTTGAAATAAATCAAAGAACTAAAAAGGGAGGAAACTGTGACTTACCAGAAGCAATGAACGCCGATATGAGGCTCGCCGAAGGCAGACAACGAGAGTAATCAGCACCCAGGTAATCGGAGCAATTGCAGGAAGCTTGAAGAAACAACAGTGGAGGTTGGGGATTTGTTAGAGAGAGAAAAACTTGAACACAGAGGGAAAACAAGAATGTAAAGTGAAGAGACGTAGAGAGAGGGAGATGTTTTTGTTAAAACACGAAAAGACGGCAAAACATAAATGATATACCTTGGACGACGTGTCTGTCAGGCGGCATGCGCAGGAGTGAAGCGACCTGATGGCGTGTTTTAGGTACAAATCAATGAGAAAAGGACGCGTGGATGAAACGGTTGAGAAAACCTTGCGTGACAACTCATGCGCAGATAGAACTCTTGGAGTTCTTGATTTAATGAAGCAAGAACCTCGGCTAGGAAAACGGTCCTGGTTAAGGAGCTTGAGGAACTTGGTTCTTGGTTCTTGGTTCTTAGACATTGATAAAGTAGACTGCAGAATCTTGGTCATGTCAAGCCGACGTATGATGATCTCGGTCATGAAGGATGGAGAAGATCTTAGCCGGCGTGCTATGTGGACAAATGATGTAGGTTCCATCACCTTAGGATACTGAGGTAATAGAACCTAGGAGGCAGTTGTGGGGACATATTTTTGTGAATGACAGCACGTGGCCGAGGTGACGCCGACGTGTCAGCCAGAGTGCCACATGGCTTGGTCATGATGTCGAGGTGATCTCGGTTAGGCCGAGGTTATCTGCGGAGATATCAGAACCCGAGATGAACGGATAAGGAACAAGAGTCCTAGAATGAGAAAAGACCTCAATCTGGATAAAGATAAAGCTCTAGCTCTTAGGGAGTTTATCACTATCTGGCTGGGAATCCAAGATGAGCATTGAGCCAGAGTCCATTGGAGTTAGGCTTATACAGAGATTAGGTTAGTGCTGGCTATAAAAGTAGGGCACCATCGTGGTTCCAAGATACGCTTTTTGTATTCTAGCTTATGAGTTAAGCACTATTTGCTATCTTTGAGAGATAACTGAGTATTGACTTGTTCGTCGGAGTACTCCTGGGTGGACAAACCACCGTCGGAGTCTTATCTTTCTATGACAGGTTGTTTGGGCGTGATCTATTTTGCCTGTGCTCTCCTATTGAGTTTCTGTTTGTTAGTGTGGTCAGAAATCAGCACCCACAGTAACATTTGTCACACATATACATAACATGTACACAAAAAATATGTACCAATAATGCATATGGTTTGAGAGTGTGTGAACCTTGAAAAAAAATATGTAAACTCTACACTCGGTTGGCATAAGACTACGGACTAAAATAGTCACAAAAAGACAAAATAAATTAAAAAGTCAATAAAACAAAATGTCATATCTAAACAATAATAATTTTATTTTTTCTCTCACAAAAGTAAAAAAAAACCAAAAAGTCCATCCTAAACAAAACTTTTTAACCCCAAACTAAAATAGCCAAAAAGCAAAAAAATCAACCCACATCCCAAATGAATCCTCTATAGTATGACACTTATAGATATTTGTTCTTTCTCATTTTTTCACTAGTCATGACCAACTATCACTTACACGATCTAACGAACGACCACATCATTCAGTCCCTTACATTATTAATTTGTGTTTTTAGAGGGCTCGTGGCCCCTCATTTGTTGATAATTGTTATAGTACCTATATATATAAAAAGTATTTCTCATTAACCCTTACAAAATTATATTTAGTTCCTACCCAAGGGTGTAAAAATGGCTCGTGGTCCATAGGTGGCCCAGTTAGGTTCGAGCCTGAGCCCAGCCCGAGACCCTAGGCCGTCATTTTGAAGCCTAACCTGGCCCGTAAGCCCAGCCTGTGGCCCGACCCATTGGCCTACTCAAGACTCGCTCAAAACCCGGGCTAAGCCGAGACCCAGTGTCATTTTTAGTAGAAAATAATAAAATTTTGGTAAAAATTGTAGAAAAAAATGTTCAGGCACGTTCGCCCAACTCGAAGCCTGACTTGCCGGCTCGCCCAAGGCCCGAATATCCCCTGACCCTGAGCCTGAGCTTGGATCTAATTTTCTGATCCATCAATTGGTTTGGTCAAGCTCAAATTTTGATGAGAGCCCGAGTGGCGCGACATGGGCCAAATTAAGCAGGGTTAGGCCAAATTTACACCCCTATACTTACCTTAAATATTTAAGGATTCCTAGCACTTTTTAGTTAAAAAGTAAAAAATAAAAAAATTGCTACTTACTCCATTGAAGTTTTATTAATTTTCACAAGTACCACATTCTTATGTTTTAAAGAATATGTAAACTCTATCATAAAGAATATGTAAACTCTATCATACTACAGATATCTATATTTGTTCTTTCTTTATTTTTTTTTTTTTCCTTTTTCACGAGTCACGATCGACTGTCACTCACCTCTCTTGTAATTCCTGGAATTATTAAATTGTGTTTTTAGAGGGCACGTAACCCCTTATATGTTGATAATTGTCATAATTTTCATATATATAAAGAGTATCTTTTATTAACCCCTATAAAATTACATTTAGTGCCCTCCTACTTTCAATTTTCAAAAAAAAATAATAATTACAACTTAGTCTTATTAATTTTCAAAAATACCCTTTTCTTATGTTTTAAAAAATGTGTAAGCTCTATCATATGACACATATCGATATATGTTCTTTCTCTTTTTTCCCATGAATCACGACTATCCATTACACACGTCTTTTGACGGACGATCATATCATGCAATCCCTTGAATTATTAATTTGTGATTTTAGGAGGCACTTGACCCCCTCTTTTGTTGATAATTGTTATAGTACCCATATATATAAAGATTATACTCAATGCCCACCTTAAAAATTTAAGGCCTGATAGCACTTTTAAATTTTAAAAAATAAAAAATTGTAGCTTATGAAAAAGTTATCCCTTTCTTACATTTAAAAAAAAAAAAAGTGTAATTCTATCATATGACACATTACTATTTATTCTCTCTTTTTTCCATGCATCACGACTGGTCATTATTCACGTCTTTTAACAGACGATCACATTATGTTATCTCTTGAATTATTAATTTGTATTTTTTGAGAAACATATGACCCCTCATTTGTTGATAATTGTTATAAAGAGTATTTCCCTTTAAAATCTATAAAATTATATTTTCACATATATTTATATGTTTTTTATACACATTTCAAGATTAATGACAACTCTGAAGGCGTTTAGCATTTTCCATTCACAAAGTAGAGGTTTTTGTTTTTATTATTATTATTAGTTGGGAATAATATATTACCATTCACGAAATTGATAATCAACAAGCATAATGTACATTTGAATTTTGTAATACCTCATTCTTACCTATCATGTCAAAAAAAAACTTTTACGATAATAATTAATATGTGCTCCTCAGCTCCACCCTTTTAAGTTTATAGACAATTATAATACTTGATATTCAGTAATAGTAAAGTATCGGTGTAATTAATTTTTTTTCTTTTAAAAAATAATTAAATTGAAGGACTTTCACTATAAATATGTAAAAGCATCTTCAACAACTCCTTATAATAACTTTTTGCTATTATAAGAGTTAATTCTTCAGAAATTCTTTTTCAGAAGATCCCTTATCCAATCCCCCAAATATAAGTGTTGCTACGGTGATTCTTTTTTGCCACAAGGATCCCTCATAACTCATAAATTCTTATTTTATTTCGTTAAATGCACATAGGGGATGTCTTCCAAGTGTCTCTCGGACGTCTCGTGAGTGCCCTGTGTAAACATAAATTTTAGAACATAAACCTTACACTTCGGATCATTTACCATGTGTATTATCAAGAAATCAAGCCAAAATGACATACCTGAATCCATTGACGAACGGTTAAATGGAAGCGTGATTATCAATAAGCTCTTTGTTATTGATTATGTTATTGCCTTCTAATCCTTTCCCTTTTGGTGCCTTATGTTTCTCCTTGAGAGGATTTAGAAAACATGGCAGTGTTTTTTTTTACCACCTGGGAAGGAATAGGGACCATAACCTTTTAAAGGTTGTAATTGGTTTTCAAAACTGAAACGTTACCAATATGTATTAATTTCTATTTATTGGTTTTCAACTGAAACGTTATGGAAGTTCAAAAGGAAACAATAAATGTCTATTTATTGTTTCAAAACTGAAAACCAACTTTAACCATTATTGGTTTTAATTCTATTTCTGCCCCTCATAGAAATAGGAATTAAACAACTAGTATCTACACATTAGGTCCATAACACATATACCCTTAAGCCTATTAACTAAATTGAATCACTTAAATTGTAGGCTTCTTATAAATGATAACACCACATTTAATTATGTGGTCCCATTGAGACATTATCTAACAATCTCCCACTGGACCACATATGTATCCTGAAAAATGTGCTTAACTTTAGTGAGCTCAGAAATTTGTTATCATAACTTGAGGGTATCCAAACAATCTTGTCCATTAACTATATTAATATAGGATCAAAGCGGTCTTCGTTACATTAATCGTAACTCGACCCACCAATGGTCACGTATACTAATACAGCTAAATGACATAGATCAATCATGGATGCGTAGCATGGAAATTACATATAATGTGATCCATACATGCCTATTTCCAACTGGTCCTACTTAACTTTATTGAGATCAATACTTCACAATACGTAACAGAGCGTAATAAACTGAATACTTCATTTCTGCAGAAATTAATTGCATTACATAGATAAAACTCAAGGCTGACATAAAGCAGTAATATAAATACAAACTCCCACTAAACCAGAATGTTCTCAAATAGAACAACACCCATATGAGCAGTGTGCTCATGAAAAACCTTGGGTGGTAGTCCCTTCGTAAGTGGATCCGCTATCATGGAGTTTGTCCCAATGTGCTCTATGGAAATCTGTCCACTCTGCACTCTTTCTTTTACAACTAGGAACTTGATATCAATATGCTTTGATTTTGTCGAGCTCCTGTTGTTATTGGAATATAAAACTGCAGACTTATTGTCACAATATAACTTAAGTGGTCTTTCAGTGCCTTCCAAAATACGCAACCCAGTGACAAAATTCCGCAGCCATATCCCTTGGTTTGATGCCTCATAACATGCTACAAACTCTGCAGCCATGGTGGATGAAGCTATGAGCGTCTGCTTTGCAGACCTCCAAGAAATTGCTCCGCCAGCTAACAGATAAATATAGCCTGATGTGGATTTCCTACTGTCTTGGCATCCAGCAAAATCGGAGTCGGAATATCCAATGACCTCTAACTTATCCGATCTCCTATATGTGAGCATATATTCCTTTGTTCTCTGTAAATATCGCATAACACGCTTGACTGCTTTCCAATGATCCATGCCAAGATTACTTAAATATCTGCCTAACATGCCAACTATGAGCGCAATATCCGGACGCGTACATACTTGAGCATACATTAGACTCCCTACAGCCGAGGCATAAGGAATCTTCTGCATTTCTTGAATTTCAAGACTGTTCTTCGGGCATTGGCTGAGACTAAACTTGTCTCCCTTAGCAATCGGGGTTTCACCTGATTTACAATTTTGCATGCCAAATCTAATGAGTACTTTTTCGATATAGCTCCTTTGTGATAATCCCAGAATACCCCGAGAACGATCTCGGTGTATTTCGATTCCTAATACAAAGGAAGCATCACCAAGATCTTTCATTTCAAAATTCTTAGATAGAAATCTCTTGGTGTCATGCAATAAGTTTATATCGTTTGTGGCAAGCAATATGTCGTCAACATATAAAACCAAAAATATGTGTTTACTCCCACTGAACTTGTGATACACACATTCATCAACAACGTTAGTTTCAAAACCATACGAAGTGAGAACTTGATGAAATTTGAAGTACCACTGACGAGAAGCTTGTTTGAGTCCATAGATGGATTTAGTCAATTTGCAAACCATATTCTTTGGGTCTCATGACACAAAGTTTTCTGGTTGCACCATATAAATTGTTTCTTTAATGTCACCATTAAGAAAAGCTGTTTTGACATCCATCTGATGCAACTCAAGATCAAAATATGCAACAAGCGCCATAATTGTCCTAAAAGAATCTTTCGAAGAAACTGGAGAGAAAGTTTCTTTAAAGTCAATTCCTTCTTTTGAGTAAAGCCTTTGGCTACAAGACGTGCCTTATACCTCTCTACATTACTATTTGAATCCCTTTTGGTTTTAAATATCCATTTACAACCTACGGGCTTCGCACCAACTGGTAATGAGACAAGTTCCCAAACTTTATTGTCTTGCATAGACTTATATTCTTCATTCATGGCTTTTATCCACTTATGAGAGTTAAGACTTTCCATGGCTTGACGAAAGTTGATTGGATCATCTTTCGACATTCCATTTTCTACCTCATGTTCCTGGAGATATACAATATAATCATCTGAAAGTGCAAATCTCCTTTCTCTTGTGGATCACCTTAATGGCACAGATTCTTGAGGTTGTAGAGTTTGTTCCTCAGGAACAATTACCTCATCTTGAATGGGGGTTTGAACTATATTATCTTGAACAACATTGTCTGGTTGAGGATCCGAAATTACTTCTCGAGCAGTGACAGGTATAGGAACCTGTAATTGGTCAAAAGTAGTAGTAGGAAGTGGGATTACTCCTGCTTCCTCCTCAAAGACAATGTCTCTAACTGGATATCTCCCCCCAAACTCAACATCCTCAAAAAATGTTGCAATTCCCGTCTCAAATATTGACCTATTTGTGGGATCATAAAACTTGTAACTCCGTGATCGTTCGGCATAACCAATAAAGTAGCTGCTAATGGTTTTAGAGTCCAATTTTCGTTCATGAGGTTTATAAGGCCTCGCCTCAGCAGGACACCCCCACACATGCAAATGTTTTAGACTAGGCTTTCGCAACCCAAAGCTCATAAGGTGTTTTTGCAGCTGCTTTAGTTGGCACCCGATTTAAGATATAAGTTGCTGTCTTTAGAGCCTCACCCCAGAGGGACTCTGGTAAAGTAGAATGACTGATCATACTTCTTACCATATCCTTCAGAGTCCGGTTTCGTCTCTCAGATACACCATTCATGCTAGGTGATCCTGGCATGGTGTATTGTGGGACGATTCCACATTCCTCCAGGTATTTTGCAAACGGTCCTGGACATTGTTCACCTGATCCATCATATCTGCCATAGTATTCACCACCACGGTCAGACCTGACACTTTTAATCCGTTTGTTGAGTTGTAACTCAACTTCGGCCTTAAATTTTTTGAATACGTCCAAAGACTGTGATTTCTCATGGATAAGAAATAGATACTTATATCGGGAATAGTCGTCTATGAATGTGATAAAATATTGTTGACCATTCCAAGACGCCATAGGGAATGGGCCACAAATGTCCGTATGAATTAATTCTAAGACATCTGTAGACCTATGGGCACCATATTTCTTTATTTTGGTCTGTTTTCCCTTGATACACTCAACACAGACATCAAAATCTGAAAAATCAAGAGAGTCCAAAATTCCATCAGACACAAGGCGCTCAACTCTAGATTTAGAGATGTGACCTAGGCGTTTGTGCCATAATGAGGCTGAATTTGTACCTCATGATTCCACGTGCAAGGTTTCATTATAAGATGCAATAGTTTCGAGCAAATATAGATTATCAAACACATTAAGTAAACCAGTACCAACAACATTTGAATTAATAGACATACTAAACTTCATATTTCCAAAAGAACAATAATATCCCAATTTGTCCAATACAGAAACAGAAATTAAATTCCGTCTAAAGGACGGTACAACAAAAGTGTCTAATAAATCCAAATAATAACCAGTTTTAAGCAATAATCTGAAGTGCCCTATTGCCTGCACTTCTATTGACTTGCCATCACCCACAAAGATGTATCTTTCAGCATCAGTTGGCTTTCGGTAGTTCAGGCAACCCTGCATAGAAACACATATGTGAGTAGTAGCACCAGAATCTACCCACCAAGTGTTTCTTGGTACTGAAGCTAAATTTATTTCAGAACAGACCAAAACATGAAATGTACCTTTCTTTACACGCCAGGCGACGTATTTGGCACAATCCTTCTTTCTGTGTCCGGGCTTGCCACAAAAGAAACAACCATCCTGCACTTTCTGTTTCTTTGGTTCCGGACCCTGAGGAATAGCAACTTCCTTTCCCTTATTCGTTCTTTTGCCCGTATGCTTGGAGGTGCTTGCCAGATGAGTACTGTCAGTCCTTTTTTGCTTCAATCTCTCTTCCTCTTGCACACAAAATGAAATGAACTCATTGAGAGTCCATTTCTCCTTCTGGCAGTTATAACTGACCTTAAATTGGTTAAATTGTGCAGGAAGAGAGATGAGAACTAAATGCACGAGCAAATCATCAGATAGGTCGAGCTTTAGTGCCTTAAGTTTTGAAACAAGATGAGACATTTCCATGATGTACTCGCGAACATTACCCTTGCCTTTATACTTTATTGAAATCAAGCTTGCTAAAAGCGTGCTTGTTTCAGCCTTATCGTTTTTAGCAAAACGCTTTTGAATTTCTGAAAGAAATTCACCGGCAACTGTAACATCCTCTGTTATTGCACCCCGAAAGACTTCTGGAATCCCACGCTTCATGATCATAAGACTTAGCCTGTTAGAATGATCCCACTTTTCAAAGTACACAATTTCCTCAGGAGTACTTTGTGCAGTGAGAGCATTCGGTTTTGGCATCCTTAATGCCAAGTCTATGTCCATGCAGCCGAGAACAATCAATATGTTCTCTTTCCAGTCCTTAAAGTTTGTTCCATTTAACATTGGAACATTGTTCATGTTGGCAGAGATTGAAGTAGTCGACATTAAAGCTGAATAGAAAAGAAAATAAAAGGAATGAACAATTATGCTCACATTAAGTTACCAAACAGATAATCTCTAAATAAATTAATTTAATGACAACATCTCAAGATACCTAGCACAACATTAATACCAAGCCTTTGGGTAGTGATATTAACTGTAAGTGGTATTCTTGTTGTAATGATCAAACATTGACAATAAGTTATGTCAAATAACAAATCTATCTTTTGATGGATTTATTATTCACATTAGGTTTCCTTTACAATTGGCACATGTTTATCACCACAAAATGTGTGTGTAATTCTGCCAAGTATTAATCATGTCTTTGGACCGATAAATACCCGCATGAGATACACAGACATGAACATCAAAACATTCCATATAAAATAATCTAGACAAGAGAGATCACTTTTGTGACATCTTGTTTGAATGGACTTATATTGAGAATGTTAGAAAATTAAATTTCTGTAGACGTTGTATGAAATTACATTAAATTTAAAGATTTCTTAATTTGTTACCCCGAAATATTATATAATCTGCAGCAATCCCAATTATATACATACATATATAAATAGAATTGACGGGTCCAAAAAAAAAAAACAAACTGACCACCGAATCATTTTACAATTCCAGAAAACAGATTGCCATTTTCACAGAACAAAACAGAATTTACATCCATAAGAAAATTTAGAATCTGATTCCAGGAAACTAAATAGAATGAATAAAGCATATCAATTCTGATAATACACATGATTTGCTGGCTCTGATACCAATTGTAAACATAAATTTCAGAACATAAACCTTACACTTCGGATCATTTACCATGTGTATTATCAAGAAATCAAGCCAAAATGACATACCTGAATCCATTGACGAACGGTTAAATGGAAGCGTGATTATCAATAAGCTCTTTGTTATTGATTATGTTATTGCCTTCTAATCCTTTCCCCTTTGGTGCCTTATGTTTTTCCTTGAGAGGATTTAGAAAACATGGCAGTGTTTTTTTTTACCACCTGGGAAGGAATAGGGACCATAACCTTTTAAAGGTTGTAATTGGTTTTCAAAACTGAAACGTTACCAATATGTATTAATTTCTATTTATTGGTTTTCAACTGAAACGTTATGGAAGTTCAAAAGGAAACAATAAATGTCTATTTGTTGTTTCAAAACTGAAAACCAACTTTAACCATTATTGGTTTTAATTCTATTTATGCCCCTCATAGAAATAGGAATTAAACAACTAGTATCTACACATTAGGTCCATAACACATATACCCTTAAGCCTATTAACTAAATTGAATCACTTAAATTGTAGGCTTCTTATAAATGATAACACCACATTTAATTATGTGGTCCCATTGAGACATTATCTAACACCCTGTAGTTGAAGAAGGAAATGTCCAAAATTAACTTGATCGGTCGACCGCCATTCTTCGTTTTTCTCTGCTAGTTTGCTGTTACTTGCTGGTGTTTGGTTGTCATGTGTTTTCATTATTTTATTATTAAAAAAATATTTAAATTTAAAAGTAATTAAAAAAATTATTTTAATAGAATAGAGAAAAATTATGAAGTTTGTTAAAGGAAGTAGATAAAAAAGCGATTCCTAAAATAAGGAATGAATTTTTTTAATAATATTTTAAGGTAAAATTAAGATAGGCTGATAAGGATGCTCTAAGGCTACACTTTATTTATTTATTATTTTTTTTAATAAAAGTAGTAAAAAATTTGAAGCAGTAAATTTTAGGGTTCGTTTGACATTGGCTTTTTTAGTCAACTTTTTGTGTTGAGATTTTTTTAGTCTCGTTTAGTTTTTGTTTTGGGACTTTTTTGACTTTTGTGAGAGACAAAGTATAATGATTATGGGTAAAAAGTAGTATTTCGTTTTATTTTCTTATATAACCTATTTTGTCTTTTTGTGTTTTTTTAGCCCAAATGAGAAAACCAAACGAGGACTTACTCCTTTCGTCCTAAAATATTAGTAGCTCCTTTTTTCATTTTTCATTGTTTCAAAATATTAATCTCTTTTTTAAAAATTAAGAATTAAAATAATATAAATTTCTTATTTTATATTTCTTTTAAATTCATTAACAACACAAAAAGTAAAATAATGACAATTGATATTTAAAAAAAAGTATTGTCAAAGAGTAATTTTGAAAAATTAATAATTTTAAAATGTAATAATTGTATTATTAAAAAAAATTTAATTCTCTAAAAAGATTATGGTTTGGATAGATTTTCAAACTATAGTTTCACCCATACATTTCAATACCATGTTTGTATACATCTTTCAAATTATATTTCCACAACAAAAAGAAAATTTTGTAGAAAAGGAATTTTTTTTTTTTTTTTTTTGAAATTTGGATTAATTGGTCGTCTGGCCGGTTGAGCAGCTGGTCAACCAGAATAGTGCATTTTTTTTTCTGTTGCAATTGGCATTTTTTATTTTTAATAAAACAATATTTTCAGAATTTTTTATGAGCTTTTAATAGATTTTTGAGTTGTATGTTTCGTTATGAGTTGTAAATTTTTATATCAGATATCATATGTCATATCAAAAATTCTCTACCCAATTTAAAACTCTTTTCAAACTCATAACCAAATATATTTTCTACATTTAAATTATAATTTCAAAACACAAATTTAAAAATACAATTCTATTATCAAACCATATTTTCAAAACTTTTCCAAATGCTACTTATTATTTTGAGACGAATGAAATATTTTTATTTATTTAGTGCGAAAAATAAAAATAACATTTGCAAATCTGATCTGGTTGGAGCTGTAGCTGTTGTATTGGTGTTTGTTGGTTGCAAAAATGCTCCAGATCATTAATTAGTGATGGCTCTAATGATGTGACAGTGGGTCTAACCCACTGCCACATGTGTTTTGTGCCTTGTTTTGTGTTTTTTTTTTTTTTTTTTCACTTGCCACCTCACTAGTGGTGGAGTTAATGGTGATAAATTAGTGGTATGTAGCATTGCTCTCGTTGGTTGGCCCCTCTGTTGGTTCTTCGGAGCTCGAGCCCCGTCACGAGCGTTTCTTATTTCTCTCCCTCCTGTTATTATTTTCTCACTCATTTTCTCTCTGAAACAAACAACTCACAGAGCAGTGTGAAAAACCAAGCACACCTCACCCAATCCCCTCACTCCCTCCCTCCCTTCATCAGTTGGCGATTTGTTCAGAAACGCCCACTCTTCTCTTTCAAAGGAATAGTGAGAGAGATGAAGCGCGACCTCCATAACCCTCCTACTCCTCCTCCTCCTCCTCTTCCTCTTCCTCCCTATAAGGACACTTTCTGCGGCGGCTGTGGTTACTCGACGGAGGAGGCGAGTGGGAAAAGTAAGATGTGGGAGGAACAGGATGCTGGAATGGATGAGCTATTGGCTGTGTTGGGTTACAAAGTGAAAGCTTCCGACATGAGCGAAGTTGCTCAGAAGCTCGAACAGCTCGAAGAAGTGATGGGTCATGCTCAGGAAGATGGCTTGTCTCACCTTGCTTCCGAGACTGTTCACTACAACCCTTCCGATCTCTCTTCTTGGCTCGAATCCATGATTTCTGAGCTCCACCCTCTTCCTAATTTCGACTCTTCCCTCCCTCCTCCGTCGGCCTTCGACAGCCGCCGCCACCCCCTAAATCACAGAATTTTCCAAGACTCTTCTTCCGATGATTACGATCTCAAAGCAATTGCAGGCAAAGCCGTGTACCCAGAAATTCAACAGCCAAACAAGCGCCTGAAACCCTCCTCTGCATCATCGTCCTCCACTGTCTCGTCGATCCCAGTTGGGATTTGGACCCTTCCCCTTCCCCTTCCCCTTCCCCTTCCCGACAATGACGCATCTACCGCGTCAACTCGTCCGCTAATTCTAGTCGACTCGCAAGAGAACGGTATAAGACTCGTTCACGCACTCATGGCTTGCGCCGAGGCAATCCAACAAGACAATCTCAAGCTCGCCGAAGCTCTGGTGAAGCAAATCGGCGTCCTCGCCGTCTCTCAAGCCGGCGCGATGCGAAAAGTCGCCACTTACTTCGCTGAAGCCCTGGCTCGGAGAATCTACAGACTCTACCCTCAAAACTCTCAGGACAACGCTTTCTCCGATCTCCTCCAGATGCATTTCTACGAGACCTGTCCATACCTCAAATTCGCTCACTTCACAGCCAACCAAGCCATCCTCGAAGCCTTCGCGAACCACAGACGGGTCCACGTAATCGATTTCAGCATGAAACAGGGGATGCAATGGCCGGCTCTAATGCAAGCCCTAGCTCTCCGACCCGGCGGTCCACCCACTTTCCGGTTAACCGGAATTGGACCGCCCTCCGACGATAACACGGACCATTTACAAGAAGTGGGTTGGAAACTAGCTCAATTGGCCGAAACGATTCATGTCAAGTTCGAATACAGAGGCTTTGTGGCTAATAGCTTGGCTGATCTCGATGCTTCGATGCTTGATCTTCGAGAAGGTGAGGCCGTGGCGGTTAATTCGGTTTTCCAATTGCATCAGTTGTTGGCTCGACCGGGTTCGATCGAGAAGGTGTTGTCTGCGGTGAAGGAGATGAAGCCGCAGATACTCACTGTTGTAGAGCAAGAAGCGGACCATAATGGACCGGTTTTCTTGGACCGGTTTACCGAGTCGTTGCATTATTACTCGACTCTGTTTGACTCGTTGGAGGGTTGTGGCGGCGGCGGCGGCGGTGAGTCATTATCGTCGGTGAGTAACCAGGATAAGGTGATGTCGGAGGTGTATTTGGGCCGTCAGATCTGCAACGTGGTGGCGTGTGAAGGACCGGACCGGATCGAGAGGCACGAGACTCTAGCCAAGTGGCGAGCCCGGTTCGTGTCGTCCGGGTTCGAACCGGTTCATTTGGGTTCGAACGCGTTTAAACAAGCGAGTATGTTGTTGGCACTGTTTAACGGTGGTGATGGGTACAGAGTGGAGGAGAACGATGGGTGTTTGATGCTGGGTTGGCACACTCGTCCACTCATTGCCACCTCGGCTTGGAAACTCAGCTAAGTCTGAGTCAACTCAGTTTAGGACCCCCACACCGAGTTGGGTCAACTCAGCCATGCCAGCCCATCAAACCAAAGCTTATTTTAGTGGAATGCTGGCTGCCTTATGAGAGATAGTGAGACCCTGCCACTTTCCAAGTGTCTCCGTTTTTTTTCTTTTTTATTTTATAAAAAAAATATATTTCTCTGTCTACTTTATTTACCTGTCCTTTTTAGGTATAATTTTTATTTATTTATTTGCTTTTGTTTTTAATTTTTAATTTTTAATATTTTTTTTGAGGGGTGAATCTAAAGAGGTCCTGATGTGTATTTTATAAATAGGTTTTCCTAATAAAGAGAGATACTGTGGGGCTTATTGGGAATTTGATTGAAGTAGTGTGTGGTGATGTAAAGGCCCAACTGCCTATTTGTGGAGTATGTATTAGTGGGGGGACATTGAAAAGCATATGGATGTGGACCTCTTATTCCAACCCTCATTGATTCCTTTCATGTACATAATAAATGGGCAAATTACATATACCTTTCTGGAGAGATTTGGTTAAATTACAGATATTCTTTGGAGGTTTTGGAAATTACATCCTGCCTTTTAAGGTTTGTATTTTCATAACAATTTACCTCTTGAGATTTAAATTTCATAACAAACTATCCCTTAATTTGTTATATAAATATAGTATTTAGGAGGGAATTTGTAATTTTTCAAATCTCAGGGGATATTTGTAATTTAGCCAAACCTCGAGGGAGTATATGTAATTTGCCCCATAATTTAATTATATGGGAATCATAATTAAAAAAATTATAATCAAATATTATAGAAGGTATTAAAGAATTTTTAAATTATAATTAAAATAATATTATAATAAATCATAATTAATACTACATCAAGTATAGTAGACACTTATAAAATTTTATGGGGTAAATTACAAATATACTTTTTGAGATTTGTTAATTTTAATGAGATGACATATTTGTTATGAAATTAGAAATTTTAAGACGTATAATGTAATTTTTAAAATTACAAAAAATAATTTATAATTTAGATAAATCTTGAAAGTGTATTTGCACTTTATTTAATTTTATAATACCAAGCTTTTGGATTTCATTGGCAAGGCCTGCGAATCCCTTTCTTTTAATATTTTATTTTATTTTAAAGTTTTTGAGTGTTGTCACTGCTGTTACTTGCATTTTAGGATCTAATTATTCGTCAACTTGAAAGTACGTATGTTAATTAAGTTCAAAATTTAACATTAATAATAGCCGGGCATAGGATATGCTCAATTCTCTTTTTTCTGATCAATTAGGATATTCCTATTTAACCATGATTGACTTAACCATCGCTTGGTAAGACCTCAAACTACATTTGGATTAGAATTTAAAAACCAAACTAATTTTTAAAATATGTGAACTTTGATGGGTACACATTAATCTTTCAACTATGCTGTAGACTCCTAGTGGGGGTCGCACCCCCAGTGAGGTGGCGAGCCTCCACTGGCTGAAATTCAAAATAAAAAAATAAAATAAAATAAATTTTTTTTTGCCCAATCACAACGCGTCACCTCATTAAAGGTCGACCCTAGTGAGGGTCCAAAGCATTTTTCTTAATCTTTATAAATAATGTGTTAAAAGATTTTTGACTATGGTCATTTTGGTGACTGCAAAAAGCTAATTTAAATGATTTGGAATGGGACATGGGAAAAAGAAAGGTTTGAATTGGTTAGTAACTACTAAGTAAAAGTAAGTGAGTGGGGTGTGTGTGTTTTTGGTTGAGTACAGATGAGATCAAAGTCAGTAATCATTAATTGATATTAAAATTGTCAGTTGTCATGGGAAATGATGGGAGAATTGCTGTAGACTCACTGACTGTAGTGTGTAGTGCTTATCACTGAAATAGTGTAATTTGATGATTTTTGAGCAATAATTATCTGCTTTATATTCAATAATCCTTGGAAGGTGAAAGTCTAGCTGTAACAGTAGATATGTAATGAGGTGGCATCACTTTCTTTTTCAAAGGCTATTATTTGGTAAGCCTTGTAAAATATTAATTTGTAAAAATAGTGATGCTATATCATTATGTATAGTTTTTTTTTTTGAGATTTTTTGAGAATAAATAAGTATGTGGATATCTTAATCAATAAAATCCAAATATTTGTTGGAACTTTGGAGGATTTCTAATTGGATTGGAATCCAACTTTATAATGATGCCATAGGGTTGGGTTAGTGCAAAAGTGTTTCTTTTAGTTAGTTTTTATTTAATTAAATGTTCTAAGTAAACAAAAATAAAGTATTATGTTGTTGTAAAACTTGAGTGACACTGTTTTTAGATTTTCAATTTATAGAGAGAAAAAGAAAAAGAAATGAAAATTTTATAAAGTAAGTTTTTTGTTTTTAATTTTACTTTTTCATTGTCATTTGTTTTTGTAGAATTTTAGAAAATGAAGAAATAGAGACAAGGAACAAAAGAAATTGAATGTTATTCATTCATTCTCTCTTTTGAATAAAGTATGCTTGCCAATAATTACTGATAACTGACTCATAAATCTGTTTTAACAAACTCTCCAACTCATCAATTGATCTCTCAGTTTGGGAAGTGAAATTTTAGCTTAATTTAGGCTAAAATTCACAAAATGATATAATAGGTTAAAATAGTTAATAAGACAAAATGTCACATCAAATTCAAAATTATTTCATTTTTTCTCTTACGAACATCACATCCAATTACTAAAAAAATCTAATCACCTTTCCAAATACAAAAATTTTAACTTAGCCTACTAAACTAGTAACTTTCCAAACACCCACAATACATACAATTAATTCAACTAACTTCTGATCTTTCTTTATAACACTATTCTACATTCCTAGTCAAACTAATGGGTACATTAGTGACCATTACTTGGGACTTCAAGAGCTGAAAACCTGGCAACAAATAGAGGCTTGGTACGAAGTCTACAATTTATTCACTAGAGCCAATATGATTGATAATAAATTCTTAGACTTCATTGTATTCATAAAAATTTGGCTTGAAGCCAGGCAATGACGGGCATTGGAAAGCAAGAAACTACTAGGAGTGGGCAAGAGACCTTCGCTAGTATGAGTTATTGAGAAAGTAGAACCATTTCCGACCATTAATTATTAGCAAGTCAAGAATGTAGTAGAGTGAAGTTGGACAAATCATTTGTAAAATAATTGGTAGCAACAATATCAAAATATCAATTTTTATGCATCACATGTGATGTGTTGCGAGTGAAATGGGCATGAACAACATTCTAAAAATGTGAAGAAGCAAATCCAGATCTAGAAAGTCAAAAAAAATAAATAAAAAAAAAAAAAAAAATCAATGTGTTTGGTTTTAGTTTTCTAAATTTAATTTTATGAAAATTAAGTTTTTTGTTTTTCGTGTTTTTATTTTTTTATTTTTAGTGAATATTTTTAAAATTTTAAGTAATTTTTTTAAAAACTTTTTTAGATGCACCTTACTTAGATGTATCGAAATAGTAAAATATTTCTGAAAAAAATATTTTAAAAAATTAATAAATACACAAAAATACGAAAAATGTATTGAATTTTCCTTTTTATTTATTTATTTGGTATTTAGTGAATTTTTTAAAGATTTTTTTCACAAATATTATACTTTTTAAGTGTATTTATATTAGGTGTGTCTAAAAATTAAAAAAATTTCTTGAAATATTAAAAAAATTCATTGAAAACAAAAAAATAAAAATAAAATAAAACAATAGAATTTTCTAAGAAGTATTTTCTGAAATAAATCCAAACAAGCTCATTGATGATAGTTCAAATTCAACCTACGGTGTAACAATTGATGGCTTCGCAATCTGATTTTCCACAAATTGAACATTACGTTCTTGCATGGTTCTCCAATCTAAACATATGTTCTTACAATTTTATGATCCAAAGGCAACCAAAGAATAATGATCGTGCAGTATGCTATCTCTTGCTTTTCAATTTGCAATTGCACCCAAAGAACTTTTTTATGCTTCTTTTTCTTTTGGTAATGCATACCATATTCTCCTTTTTAAAATTATTCATCTTATTAAGTATATTCTCTCATTCCTTTTCTTTTAAACTTTCTGTTTTGGGGGCCAAAGCCAATTTTTTTTTCTCTTTTTTTTTGGTAATTAGGGTGCATAAAATTAAAGAGCATAAAGGTAGCGATTACACAAGTCTGGGGTAAGAAGTTCCCCTAGCATCAAGTAATAATTGATTACAAACACACGAAGAGGGATTGATAAAAAGTTGAAAATCTTCAACCCTCTGTCCATGGTTAGCCATCAAATCTGCGCACTACCTAAGCCACCTCCCTTAACGCACTACCTAAGTCGCCTCCTTTGCGCACTTTCCTTAGCCACCTCATTTGGTGCACTCTCTAAGTCACCTCATTGGCGCATTATCTAAGCCGTCTCATTGGCGCACTCTCTAAGCCGTCTCTTGGCGCACTCAGTCATCTGTTGCTATCATCGTTCAGTACTACGTCATAAGTTATGTGTAACATCCAGTCTCTATAACGGTCTGGCATGAACGTGTAAACTATCTCGACATTGATTCCGGTTAGCTTCTACAATGTTTCGGCCAGTTTCTACAATGATCCGACATGATCTTAAACTGTCCCGACATTAGTTTCGGCTAGTGCCTACAACGGTTCAACACGACCATAAACTGTCTCTTGACATTAACTCCGGTGTTTGATCTATTTCAAGCACCCTTACACTCCTATTCAGACTTTGTAATCTATTTGCCTTTTATTTTATTTTTTAGTTTCTCTCTTCAAACTCAAGATGTTTATTCTCCTTGAGTTTGAGGGGATGTTAATGTACATATGGTATATATTCCTAAATGTATTAGGTATTGATTTCCGAGATATATTTGGGAATATTCATAGTTAGGTTTCTTATAGAATACTCTTTCTTATAGTTAGGTTTCTAATAAGGCCTTCTATTGTATAGAATTAATTTATTAAATACAATACATATTATTTTTTTTCTCTCTCTACTATTCTAACAGAGATGTTGCCATCCTAAGGCATGCGCAATAGCTAGGGAGGGAGTGTAAGGAGAAGGTTGATTTGGGTTGAAGACATGGGCATTGCGATTCTTCCAAACAAACCAGCACGCAATGGGAAAGACAATCGCCCATCTAGCTAAGGATGGGCGGATGATGTTGGATTGGCAATTGAGTTTGACCCAATGGGATAAATCAGTGGAGAATGTCAGGGGGAATTCCAAGCCTATTCCAAAAAATTCTCGCTACTCTACAGTCACGAATAGCATGGCTCGTGCACTCAGGTTCAGTATTGCACAAGGGGCAAAGGGCAAAGGCAGAATTTTTGTTGTGTGGTAGAAGGGTCTAAAATAAGTATCATTTTAATCTTTACTAAAAAAGATAGTTCCTTTTTGTGGGTAACGATTTGATGTGAAGTGAAGAGGCAAAATAGCACTCATTTTTTTTTTTTTTTTGTGGAGTGCAGTAATGGGATTGCAATGAGAATAGCCATGGACTAAACTTTACTCAAACCTGCTTTTTTCTATGCTGAAAACTCACTTCATTGGCAAGTGAACCAGCTGCAAAAGCTTTGGACTTGAAAGTTATTAATTATTATGAATTATTTTGGGAAGAATTTATAAAAGGCCTGCGACTTGGCCCGAGGCTGGCCTCGGCCTGAGTCCACAATACTCTTGGGTAGGGTGGGCTTGTCATAATCCAGCCCGACCCAAAATCCGCAACCCAAGCAGCCTCAACAGCAAAAGAAATTGCCCAAGATTTTCCAAGATAGAAATGCGCATTAACTGTACACTGACCAGTAGATAAGTAACGAATGAAAGGAACAAACAAACCACATTAGTCTGTACAAATTGGACCATGTATATTTACATTATATTTCACTATCAGATAGATATGTAATGTAATTGTAATATATAATAATTTATTATTATTATAATAATATATGTTACAACAAGTTCACATATTGAAATTTTTGAATACCCAACTTGCCAACTTGTATATATAGATTTTGGAATCCCCAACTTTCATAAATTGTTGGAGATCACATCACCAATCTGTTTCATACTCCTCATGTCTTTTGCTATTTTTTTCTCTCTAGAACTTTTGTGTTTGAGAAACTTTTACATAAGGGAAAAGGTGGTGCTAGGAAGCCAAGTTGGTTCAAAAGCTATGGCAATGAGGTTGAAAGAGAAATTAAAATTGTAGATATTTCTATTCGAATAATGCCATATGTAAATGGACAGTAGATTCCTTTAATAAATACATGCAGAAAATTTTATAAAAAATGACACTTAGGAGTGTTTTGGAAAGATAGTTAAAAATTAATTTTTTTACTTTTTTTTGACTTTTTGGCTTTTATTTGTGAGAGAGAAGGGAAATTCTATTTCAACACACCTAATTAACTCAGGGAACACACTTAATGAATTTTTAATTTAATGACAATTATATCCTAAATTGAAATGGCCATTACAGATATCTAGCAAAACCCATAATATTATATGCAAAAATTCTCTGTACACATCTTTTAAGAACAAAAAGATTTCAATATACACCTTTTCAGTTAAAAAAAATAAACCCAAACTTTTTCATTGTTGTCACTTTGCTTGTTACATACCTTATACTCCTCTATTGCTTGCAAAACAAGACTCTCAAAATATCGTTGACATTACAACCGAGAAATAATACTCTAACCATTGTTTGTAAACTCCAACACCCACTGCTTAAAATAGATCACAAAACATAACAGACAATTCATGCGTCATCAGAAACCATTAAAGAGCCTAATATAATACAATCTCAGGGGAAATACATCTCTCTCTCTCTCTCTATATATATATATACATTTATTGATCAGTCATACACAGATACATTACAAAGAAATTTTTTTTTTTCTTTTAAATCTGAAAAATTCCTATCCCCTCTCCCCAGCCAACCCTCTCTTTTTTCTCTTAGGAATAAAAAAATGCAGCTATATCATCAATTGTGGTATTATAACCCTAAAAAAAATTATTCATAGTGTATTTGTACATAAGCAAGGGGAAAAGTATATTGGACCGTGGCAACATAAGTGAATTGTAGTGACTGCTCATCTCCAGACCTCACTACAAGAAAAAACACCTTTGGCGACTAAATTTTTAGTCGCCAAAGGTCCATTTTTCGTCGCCAAAAGTCGCGTTTTAACCTTCCCCGACCAATTTTTTTGGTCGCCCGTTTTGTCGCTAAAACCTGGTCGCAGAAGGTTTTGGCGACTAAAAAGATTTTAGTCGGCAAAAGGCAGATGTTTAGCGACTAAAGTTTTCGTCGCCAAAGCTCAATTTTCATTTTTTTAATTATACATTTGGCGACTAAATATTTAGTCGCTAATAGTGAATTTTAAAAAAAAAAAAATTTGAAAAAAATCTTTTGGCGACCAAAAGAGTTTAGTCGCCAAAAGCATATTAAAAAAAAAAAATTTCCAACTTGTTGCTGCCATGTTTCGATCCTGCGCACAACCAGCACAGCTCAAACCTTGCGCACAACACTCCCTCCACCATGCCACACATCATCTCATGAATATATATGCATTATATATTATTTATATAGTAATTTACCGCTATGAATACAAAATAATATTTATAAATATAATTTTTTTAATTGAATATAATTTATGTCAAAAAATAAATTATTTAGTACAAAAATATTTGGGCCACTTTTGGCGACTAAACCTTAATTTTAGTCGCAAATTTTACATTTTTTGGCTACTAAATGATGCTTTGTCGCTAAAAACTGTAATTTCCGCCCAAAAAACCTATTTTCGGTGACTAAATTTATTTTTTGTCGCCAAAACCTCAACGTTTGCCGACTAAACTCAGTTTTAGTCGCCAAATTGTCCACTTTCAGCGACGAAACAGGTTTTAGTCGCCAAAACACCTATAATCGGCGACGAAACTGAAGTTTAGTCGCCAAAACCGTGACTTTTGGCTACTAAATCATTTTAGTCGCCAAAAACAGTGACTTTTGGCTACTAAACAACCATTAGTCGCTAAAAGCCCTACATGTGGCGACTAAATTTCCTTTTAGTCGCCAAAAGCATTATATTTGGCGACCAAAAGAGTTTAGTCGGCGAAAGTGCGCACTTTTGGCGACGAAATCCAATTTAGTCGCCATTTCCCCTACTTTTAGCGACGAAAAACGAAATTTTGGTCGCCGAAAGTGTTTTTTGTTGTAGTGCCTCTTTGCCACCTCCTGCAATGGTTGCACTTCAAGGCCATATTCTGACTAATAGACACTTTTAGGTCAAGTTTGGCAAGTTCATAAAAAGTCAAAAAGTTACTTAAAAAGTTAAAAAGTTATTACTATTCATCAAAAGTCAAAAATTACGACTGTACAACTCCCAATCTTAATTTTTTCCTACACACTAATATATACAATTTTTTAATACACATTTTTTCATAAAAAGTCAAAAAGTTAACCTAAACATCCATATTTTTTTCCTCAATTTTTTAGTCTAAAAAGACAAAAAGTACACTTATTTAGGACACTCCAAACAACCCTTTAGTTTTCATCACACTCCATCTCGGTGCACTCATTCTGATGAAGACCTCAATATGTGGGAAGATTGGAGTTGTCGAATCATGAGGAATGTGAATTTGAATCACTGCACATGCATCCAGGGGTAGGATACTTGGTAGCATCTCTTCGGGCTTTGCTAGTCCTGAAATCTGGTTGCCTAATGGAATATTGCTTTATTAGTTTTAAGTGAAGCGAGTAATTGTAATTTTAAGTGTGTGGATTAAGAAAATTAATTGTTAATCAAATTAATAGGTATGTGGATTGAGAAAAGATGTGTCTTGAGCTAATTAGGTGTGTGGAAATAGAATTTTCCCTCTATGCACACACTTAATGAATTAATTTTTTCTTATAATTTTACCATTAAACAAAATAACCAATATAGATATCAATACACACATTAATCCTTAAAACTAAATTTTCTTAGTACACATCTTTTATATGGAAATTCTTAGTACACATTTTCTTTTCAAAAATACACACATCAGACTTTACTCTTTAATTTTTTGTTTCTTTCTCACTCTCTCTATTAATCATTGTTCACTTTACTATTCCTTCATTGTTTCTCATATATTTGACCAATATTGCTCAAACTTTCACTCCTTATCCATTGCTTATAATATTGTTCCATTACACCCCACCATTATTATTGATTTATATGATGGAAATTTACAAAACAATGAATGTTTAGATGTAGAAAAAAAAATGATTGTTAATAAAAAATTAGGCAACGAATAGGTGAGTTTTTTGGCCCGGAAGTATTTTTTTTTTTTCATTGTCACAATTATCATTCTAAAAATCAGTTCTGAAAATGTTGCACCTATACGGAAATTAATTTTTGAAAACATTTCATATATTCAAAAACCAACTTTAAAAATAGTTATATGTCAAAAATTTATATTTGGTTCAGAAGTACATAATCAAAAATTATTGCTTGATTCAGTTGTTGATTGTCAAATTTGTTTAATGTATTTAGATAACCAGTACCAAATTATTTTCATCTCGTTGCCAGTCAATATAGAACGAATAATGAAAATAGTATAACAATAACTTACACAGTTTGGTTTTGAGTTTTGAAAAATAATTTTTGGAAATTTCAATCCGTATTCTTTTGTTTTAGTGAATATTTTTAATATTCTAATTATTTTTTTTGGATTCACGTAATTTAGATACACTTAAAAAGCATACAAAAATATAAAAATTCAGTACATTTTTTTTTGTATTTATTATTTTCTTAAAGATTTTTGGAAAATAATTAATTTTTAAATGTATCTAAATTAAGTGATTCTAAAAAATAAAAGATTGATTAAATATGTAAAAAGTTTACTATTATAATAATAATAATAATAATAATAATAATAATAATAATAAGATTTTAAAATTAACAAAAATATTTTTGAAAACTTAAAACTAAATAGAGTATTAGTTTTTGAAGAATAATAGTAAAATAATGTAAAAAATTATTGATTTAAATTTTTTTTTGCATATCTTAGTAAATATGGTCGGAAAACTACTGGAGTGTGTCGAAAAAAATATCATGTGTAGAGGGCATGATTTAGGTTTTGACTTAGGCTTAGGGGTGTGGTTGGAGTTTATGTTTTATGTGGTGTGTACATAATGTGTTGAAATTTTTGTACACATTATATGTTATGAGCATATTTGGAACATTTTGTGTGTGGAATGAGTAAAACAAAAGATAAACAAATTCATTAAATATGTGCACTGAGAAAGATGTTCACATAGTGTAAATAGTGTGTGAAAATAGAATTACTCGAGAGAGAAAATGGGTTAAAAACTGTAAAGTGACTTTTAACCCACTTTTCAAAATACCCCCTTAGTCATATGTCCACTTTTGAAACTGTTAAGCTAATATACTTAAGTTTAACTTCTTCTTTTTTTTTATCAAAAGGACATTATATGTTCAAAAAGACAATTATTTGTCCAAAAATCTACCTATTTGTTTATTTTTTTAAAGGTAAACTATCAATAGGTCCTAACAGTTGGACTTAATTCCTATCAAGTCCTATTAAAAATAAGTCTTGGTAAAATTGTCGCTGAAAATAATTTTTTTGTGACAATTTTTTATATATGTCGCTTAAAATTGACAATTAGTGACTTTTTTTTTGTCATGATTTTTATAAATCGTCGCTAAAACTTACAATTAGTAACTTTTTTTATGACAAATTTTTTTCATAGGACCTACCAAATAATAAGTCCACTTATTAGGATCTACACATAAGTACCTCCTTTTTTAAATGTATCCTATCTGTCCAAATTTGTCACCTATCTGTCCAACTATCTATTTAGATGTCACCTATCTATATACTTATATATCTAATGTTATTTATTTGTCTACCTCACATCCTTCAATCGCCACCGACGGTTATTAGCAACTTTTCATTGTAAAATTGATAACATTATTTCTCTGTCCATATAATTAATGAATTATTAATAAAATAAAAAGGAGTAATTATTACTATGTGAATTAAAATTTTTAACAAAATCTAATTTAACTATGCCAAAATTATAGGACTTATTTTATTTTTTTTAAATTTCAAAGCATAACTGTGTTTTGCCAAAAAATAAGAAAGAAAAAGAAAAGAAAAATGTGCTAGTACAAGATAACAGTGTCACAACTGTGTCGAACATTCAGTGGGATTCATCACTAGTCATAGCTAGCTATAGGAAGGGGGGTTGAGTGTCAACATCGCCCGTCCGTGAGGCTCAAATTAGGGTAAATTATAAATAGGTAGGACATTTATAAAATAATTGTTCTATAAATAATAAAAAAATTATTTAATTCTGACCCACAAAAAAAACTAGCACCAAACGCATAAATAAAATTACACCATACGCACAGAATACTCATACCACTATAAAAATAAAATTATTTCTCTATTATTCCATTAAAATGCAATTTCACATAAATAAAATTACACCATACACACAGAATACTCATATCACTATAAAAATAAAATTATTTCTCTATTATTCCATTAAAATGCAATTTCCCGTTAAATAACTTAGATTGTCAGCTGGGCAATTTGAAAGTGGCTTTGTGGTATAGTTTTCATATTTGAGTTCTTGACAATCTCCACATTTCAATCTGTGAAAAAAATTTCAGAATTTTTTTTTGGAAAACTAGAAACTAGTTTGACAAAAACAAATATTAAAAATATATTTTTAAATTTTTAAAATTTATTTTTTCCCTCCAAAAGGAGAAAACTATATAAAATAATGTTGATTTTTTTTTTTATTTTTTTCACGAAACTAATTTTAAATTATTTAGAAATTTTTTTAGAAAACCAAACCAAACATGACCAACTCCATGTTCTCCTTCTTCCTTAATTAATCATGAAATATTATTAAACGTAAAGCAACTCATTTGCACCAATTAAATTTCATCATCATTAGCAGAGATGAAATTAGAAATTTATTTTAAGCGGACCAAAATAAGTGTAGAAAAAAATCTTTTAGTAAAAAGAAAATTTTAACATATACTTTAAGAATATCTATGCTATGCACAGGAATTTCTTTTAGAGAGAAAAAAAAAGGTCATAAGTATTTACAGGAATTTTTTTTTCCCCCCCTTCATAAATCGTTACTTAAATCCAAAATCCAAAAGTTTTGATTATATTTTTGTACCTACATTTCATGTTTCCATTTTCCACATGGTTTACGTTGACAATTATGGACTCAAATAAACATATGTAATCCATTGGACTCACCCTTTGAAAACAAAGTTTGATTACGAGAGTGCAAGATGGGCTTACATTTTTGCTTGAAGTTTAGATGGGCAAGATCTAATTTGGGCTTGGGCCACGATCCAGCTCAGATTTTTGTGCTAAACTTGATTCTTCATCATAAAGAACTGGGGCATTTACCCCAAAATCCCATATTATCTTCTTATGACCCACTTGGTTCCGTAAACATTTTTATAATCCCCCCATAAATCGTATCTGAGTTGAAATGACGCATGGATTTGAATATAGTTAGATTGTGTTTGGTTGGAAGATTGGATGAGGGAAAAGGAAATAAAAAGAAAATGAGAAAGAATTGATAGGATTTGAATTTCAAACTAGGCCTATAAATGAATCGAATTCGGATTGAATCTGTCAAAATACGAATTCGATCCGATTAAGACAAACCCCAATCCGTTTAGCCCATATCCGATTATGGGTCACCTAGATCCGAATCCGATGATTTCGGATATCCGATCCAATAATTCGATTCGATCCATTTATTTATTTATTGAGCTACAATTTTATATGATTTGATATATATATTTTTTCATTTTGTGTTTTCTTCATTCAAATTGAGAATAATTGGATTGGATTCGATTTTTGCATAATCAATCCGTTTAATAAGCGGATTAAACGGATTCAGATTATAGGATTACCATATCAGATTTTTTGTAAATGGATTCGTATTTTTGGATCGAATTCGGGTTAGATTCAGATTAAACCGATCCATTAACAGCCCTATTTCAAACTATGCTTGGTTGAGTTAAGAAATGGAATAAGAAAATAACCTAAGATTGTGTTTGGTTGGGAGATTTGGGAAGGGGTTTGGAAAGAGAAATGAAAAAGGTGTGTGAAATCTCTCTCTAAAGCTTTCAACCAAACACAGCTTAAGTGAACTCAAAAA
Organism: Camellia granthamiana; assembly: GCA_036172215.1. Classification (NCBI taxonomy): domain Eukaryota; kingdom Viridiplantae; phylum Streptophyta; class Magnoliopsida; order Ericales; family Theaceae; genus Camellia; species Camellia granthamiana. The sequence continues at coordinate 226,891 of JAXFYN010000375.1, read as the reverse complement.
ACAAAAAGTAGGATTGCATTTCCCTCTCATTTTTTTTTTCTATGTGTTTTCCATTATTACCAAATAAAAAGTGTGATTGCATTTTCTTTTGTTTTTTCATTTCTCTCATTAAATTCTCTGACTAAACACAGTCTTAAAGAATTCCAATTAAGAAAGGAGAACAAATAGTATTTTTCAAAACCCATTATTCTTATACGGGTAATTTAATGTTATTAACACTTAAGAAGGAGATTTGGGCCGAACAAGTGGGCCGAGATACGGCAACACGGGATATGGTGTTGGGCCATGTGAGGGCCAAAGACGCTGTGCCTGGCCGAACTGCAAAAACACAACGCTTCAGTCCATTACGTTGGGTCAGGCCAAGGGTCGCCCGGAATATGGAGGCATGCAGGTGTTTAACCGAGCTAGGATTACGCAGAACTAGATATTTGGTTAGGTCCGCACGGATGGGTTGGGCCGAGCTATGGATGGTTCGGACTGATGTGGGGACTGAGATGGCCTACGAGATCGCTGTGTCTGACCGAGATGCTAAACCGTACGCCCCGCGTCTAGTCGGTTCAGATGGACCGGTTTGGTTTTGCTCGGCAGTGCCTATCTCTCATAATGTTTATGTTTCAGCAAGTAATAGCTCGGTTCAATATTGCACGTAGACCAATGATAAGGAGAGAGGAATCCACTCCTAGTATGCGCCAATACTGTTTGGCAGTACGCCAAACACTGTTTGGAGGTTTTGGTCTCTACACATGTAAGAAATGTAGAGGGGAGCACAGCCGCCTGTCCAAAGAAGGACAACAAAGGTAGTGCGCCCACAATCTCTGAGGCTCTATGGCTAACCTTGAAAAGGAGGAGCATGCAACCGTTAGAGGTAAGCCATTTTTAATATACTCTCTCTCTTTAGAAAGTGCTCTGCCTTCTCTCTTCTTCTCCAAGTGTACTAACTCGATTGTCGGAGGGTTTATCTGGTAGCACACTACTGGGCAGCTCACCGTCTTTCTGTTATCAGGTTAAGCGATGTTACACGAGCCTTGGATACAAGGAGTACGGAGAACAATGAATATTTCCTCCTTGTACAATTGACGCCATCTATGGGAAGTCATTGATAGACAAACCTTGTTCTCCAAGCTTTTTCGACCAATTTCCATGGAAATCAACAACGAAACACCGTTGTCCATCGTCGACGGCATCACACCAGAGTCGGTCCAGAGGAAAGATGGCCTTTCCGCCGTTCCACCCATGGCTGGCCTAGAGACCTCCTCTAGAGGGCAACCCAGAGATGCATGAGACAAACGTGCAAGGAGCACTGACCATTCAAAGAGTCCTGAGGGTCACCGACGGCGAGAAGAATTACATGCTCAGTGCTTGGGGCACAAACTCCGAGACCAGGACACCCTCATTCAGAAGATGGTGGCTGAAATAGAGACGTTGAAGCGACAAGTCAAAGGGAAGGGTGTTATTGGAGTGGGTGACCACAGTGAGCGCACCCAACCCCTTTGCTCTAACAGTTGCCACCAACGGGGGACACCTCTCTCTCTATCACCAGAATCTACGGAGTTGGTGATTTTGACCCACCGGTGGAGAGGTCTTATACGCATAACAACAGCTACCGTCCTTCGCGTCTATCGACGAAATCGAGATACTCTTACTCCGCCCGTTCGGAGGACCTAAGGGATGTACTGGAAGAGTAAGCACGCCGCAGAGAGGCCCAAAGAGTGCAGACGTTGTAAAGGCTGAGCCCCTAAATCCATTGTAGTGAGGAGGTAGCCATGTCGGCGCCTAGAATGATGGCTCCAGCACCGATGGACAGAGAGCTGGCAAGACTTACCACTACCCTACTATCTCTAGAGATCGAGAGCGCACCACTCCCTGTCGGATTCCACCAATCTAAGTTCACGATGTACGACGGTAAGACGGATCCGTACATGCAAGTTCGTCATTACTAGCAAGTAATGGCTGGCCATCGGCGCAACGACGCTTTGATGTGTCTCATGGTCCCAGCAAGTTTGGGAGAACTGGGCTTGAAATGGTTCGAAAGGCTCCCAAAGGGGAGTATTGAGAGGTGGCAGTAGCTAGCGGAAGCCTTTGTCACCAGGTTCAAGACCAACACTAGAACATCGAAGGAGATTGATCACCTCCTGGGTATCAAGATGGAGTCGGATAGTTCTTTAAAGGCGTACAACGCCAAGTATTGGGAGACCTACAACGAGATTCTAAATTGCCTCACTAATCTGGCAATCGCCCAATATAAGCGAGGCTTGCCAGTCGGACATAGACTGTGAGACTCGCTCACAATGCACCAGCCCACAACCATGGAATCATTGATGTAGCGGATCAACGAGCACATCCGAGTTGAAGAAGATGTTACCACTGCCACCCCAACTGAGAAGGCAAATCCGGTTACGACGGACAAATTTGTGGTTGAAAAGGTTCACTCAGTGGGGCAAGAGGATAACCGCCCTAATAACCGAGCTAAAGAACAACATCGCAGTTCAAACCGCAATGACAGAAACAAAGGCCGTGGGAATGACTGAGCTAATGCTTCTCGCAACAAAGAGAAAGATGCCAATACGAAGTTGAAGGCACGAATCGGCATCACCACAGTCTTTATGATCCCAATTTATCGCATCCTCAATGAAATCTGAGGTGAGGCATACGTCTGTTGGCTGGCAAAATTGGGAGATACACAGAGGGGTTTCAACTCAAGGTACCGCTGCACCTTCCATAAAGAGAGGGGGCACCGAACGGAGGACTGCGTATCGCTAAAACAACACTTGGAGGAGCTAGTTACGGCTGGGCATTTGGATCAGTACATAGATGGAGGCATGAGGGCCACTCCGCAAGGACAAGCCAAGCCAAATGGGCTAGCCGTCCTGGATGCAGCACCTCAAGGAGTTATCAACGTCATTCATAGAATCATGGAATTGGCTCGAGTATGCGAGCTCAGAAGAATGATTAAGAAGGCGGAGCACATGAGGGAAGTGCTCTTTGTTCAACCCACCGTGAAGAAGGAGAAGACCGAGATAAAAGACATCTTGACCTTTTCATGCAAGGACTTAGAAAGAATCCAAACACCTTATAATGATGCCTCAGTTGTGACACTTCGCGTCAAAGACTTTAACATCAAAAGAATACTAATCGACTAGGGGAGTTTGGTCATGATCATGTATTACGATGCATTCAAGCAAATGAAGTTGGAGGACAATGACTTGGCTCCAACAACATCTCCTTTGGTCGGCTTCAACTCTCAACCGGAATGGCCGATCGGAAAGATCATATTGCCGGTCAAGGCTGGGTCAGTTATGAAGCAAGTGGAATTTTTGGTGTTGAAGGTCCCATCGACCTACAACCTGATCTTGGAGAGAGGTTAGTTATACGCCATGCAAGCAGTAGCATTGACTTATCACCAAGTCATGCACTTTCCTGCTCCAGTCGGGCAAATTGAAAAAGTTTGGGGGGACCAAGTGATGGCAAAGCAATGCTTCGTCGTAGTAAATGACAGCTGGGTTGCCACAGGCTTTGTCCAAATGATAGAAGGGCCAGAAGAAAATGAAGTCCTAGAAGATGTGGGAAGAAAAATCGAAGAGAAATTAGTTGAAGATTTGATGGAAGTTCGCATTGATGAGAATGATCCGAACAAGTTCTTTCTCTTGGGATCATCTTTGTCCAGCGTCGAACGGTTGGATTATGTGAATTTTTTGATTTCCAACATCGAAGCCTTTGCGTGGACGCCTTACGATATGCCTGGCGTCGATCCTAGCTTCATTTGCCACCAGTTGAATGTCTTTCCCAATACACGGCCGGTCATTTAGAGAACACGACGCTTAGCCTTACACTATGCTGAGGTGGTGGCGAAAGAGGTCAAAAACTTGTTGGAAGCTGGGGCGATAGAAGAGGTGCAATACCCCAGATGGATCTCTAACACGGTGGTGATGCCAAAGAAGAATGAAAAATGGCAGGTGTGCGTCGATTACAAAACGATCAACCGTGTCTGCCCACAGAATAGCTTTCCACTCCCGAGGATTGACCAGCTAGTGGACCTTACCGCTGGTCACCAAAGGTTTAGCTTCCTAGATGCATACCGCGGCTACCACCAAATAGCCAACAAGCTAGACAGAGAGATCATATCCTTCATTATGCTTAGAGGCTTGTACTATTACAAGGTCATGCCCTTTGGCCTCAAGAACGGCGGGGCAACCTAAAGAATGGTAACCAAAATGTTTGCCCCTTTGTTAGGCCGCACTATGAAGGCTTACATTGACGACATGGTGGTGAAGAGTAAAGACAAGTCTCAGCACCTCCCCGACCTAGTTGAAATGTTCCATATCCTCAAACACCACAAGTTGCGATTGAATGCATCTAAGTGTGCTTTTGAAGTGGGAACTGGAAAATTTTTGGGCTTTCTAGTTACCAACCGAGGAATTGTGGCCGACCCTTCACAGATCAGGGCAATCCAAGAGCTAGAACGACCAAATTCTACAAAGGACGTGCAACATCTTGTCGGAATGGCAGCTACACTGAATAGATATATCAACCGGTCATCGGATTGTTGCAAGCCATTTTTTAAGACTTTAAAAGCCAAGTTTTTCTGGGATGAAGAATGCGACCGCGTTTTGGCAGACTTGAAGGCATATCTCTCTTCCGCCCCAATCCTAGTCATATCATAGCTAGGTGAAAAGCTTTGTCTATACTTAGCAGTTTCTCAGCATGCGATGAGTGCAGTTCTCATTTGAGCTGAGGGGATTCAACACCTCCCTATCTTTTACGTCATCAAGACACTACTCCCAGCTGAATCAAGATATCTACCGCTTGAAAAATTGGCCATCGCCCTCATACTGCCTCTAAAAAATTGGCGCACTATTTCCACGCCCACACAATAGTTGTGCTGACTGAATTCCCGTTTAAGGTGCTCTTTGAGAAAGCGAATTTTACTAGCAGAATTTTGAAGTGGGTTGTGGAGCTAGGGCAGTACGACATCAAGTTCCAGTCGTTCCAGTCGCGCACAGCTATCAAAGCTCAAGCCCTTGCCGACTTTGTGACGGAATTTTCCCCTGGCACTCACCCTGTTTGTCCTATTGATTTGGCTAGTGCGGATTTGGCATAGCCCACGGTTTTGTGTACACAAAAAAAGGGGTGAGGAACAAGCAATAGAATGGCAAGACAGCATCGCGTTAGCGGAGCAAGAGCTGGTCGACTTACAAACCGACCAAACGAGTGCGCATGTAGATAAGCTGCACACAAAACCAACCAATGCCTTAGATTTGAGAAACTCTCAAAACCCCTCCGATTGCTGGAAGTTGTTCATTGGAGAGATATGGAAACTTTTTGTTAATGGAGCCTCCAATAGACATGGAGCCGGGCTGAGGGTGGTATTAACCTCACCGGACGAACTAATCATTGAACATGTCATTACACTCGGATTCCCAACGTCGAACAATGAGGCGAAGTATGAAGCCCTCCTCGCCGGTCTGAAGAGTGTTCTACGGATGAATGCATCAGAGCTTATGGTATTAAACGACTCCAAATTGGTGGTCAACCAAGTCTCGGGGGAGTATGAGGCCAATGATAAAAGAATGGCCAAGTATCAAGCATTAGTTCGCGCCGAGATTAAGAAGTTCACCATGATAAGAATGGAATAGATAGGCCACGAAGAGAATAGTAAGGCAGACGAGCTGGTCGGCTTGGCGTCACCTTTCCCAATTCGTTGATGATTGAGTTCTTGGCCAGACCTAGCATCGAGGAGCCAGAGGCATCCGAAGTACTTTGTACCGACTTGGGACCGTCTTGAATGGATCCTATCGTCACATTCCTAAGAGACCGAGTCCTGCCCACCAAAAAGAAAGAAACTAACAAGATAAGGGCCAAGTCAGAGCGATTTTGGCTCTCTCCATCTAGGGCCTTATACAAAAAGTCCTTTATCGGGCCGTACCTTAAATGTGTCCACCCCAGCAAGGTTGACGCTTTCATCTTTGAAATTCATGAAGGCATGTGTGGCAACCATATTGGGGGCAGATCGTTGGCGTATCGAGCCATCTCTCAAGGCTATTGGTGGCTGTGCATGCAGGCCGACGTGTAGAAATATGTTCACAAATGCGAAAAATGTCAAAAATTTGCTCACCAAATCCACCAGTCGGCCAGAGATTGCTCCCCCTGACAAGTGCCATTTGCGCTTTGGGGGCTGGACATTGTAGGACCATTTCCAACCGCTCCGGGTAATCGCAAATTTTTCATCCTACTACTGACTATTTCACCAAGTGAGTAGAGGCCGAGCCATTGGCCACCATCAAGGAAAAATATGTAAAGAAGTTTGTCTAGCAGAATGTCATCACTCGTTTCGGCATCCCAAAGGCCTTCATTTCGTATAATGGCACACACTTCGACGAAAACTCTTTCGCGGATTTTGCGAGGCGTTAAAGATTGAGTTTTATAACTTTACACCAACCTACCCTCAATCAAATGGTCAAGCTGAAGCCTCAAACAAGACTATCTTGGATGGGTTGAAAAAGCGACTGGAGAAGGCTAAAGGGAGGTAGGTTGAGTAACTCCCCAATGTGCTTTGGGCATACCGCACTACACCAAGATACTCGACCGGGGGAAACTCCATTTGCCTTGGCTTATGCCATGGAGGCATTCATACCATTGGAAATTGGCATACCAACCATCCGATCTGAAAATTTTGAGCTAGACTTAAACAATGAAGGTATAACCTTGGAATTGGACCTAGCTGAAGAAAGAAGGGAACGGGTGCTAATTCACGTTGCGGCCTACCAACAAGATCTTTCCAAGAAGTACAACAAGACCGTGCATCCAAGGCTATTTAAGGTTGGAGATTGGGTCTTGAGGAAAGTGATGGGCAACACAGTGATCCCTGGAGAAGGCAAGTTAGGAGCAAATTAAGAAGGGCCATATAAGATAACCAGCCTTGCTGGCAAAAGAGCATACCATCTGGAGGACTTGGATGGCAAAGCTATCCCAAGACCATGGAATGAGGCCAGTCTCAAACTATTTTACTTCTTACATATAGTCTTTCTTTCTTTGTATTCAAATTTGGCCTATTTGCATTAAAAATAATGTTTAACACTTAATGGAAAGAACCCTGTGATTTATCTATGTATCATTTTTTTGTTGTATTTGAGCAGTTGGATATTGGGGGCATTTCACCTTCAGTTTCAATGGCTCGCCGCACAGAAATTTGTTGTACGAAATGCTTAAGCCATGAACCCGACTAAACTTAGCTCTACTCCAACTGAGCTGATTTTTGCTTGTTGTGACAAAAAAACTGGTGACATCCCTAGTTTCTCCATATGAACCGAGCTGATTTTTTGCTTACCCCCACATCAGCCGGTGTTTTGGCTAATTCACAATTTTGGATCAAACTAACTTCGCTCAAACCTGGCTGACTTTGTTCGTCGGGCAAATAGTTTCCTTGTTCTAAGCTGATTTTGCTCATATTTGCCCGAACTAATTTTGCTCGCCATCGTCGAGCTGAGTTCGCTCATGTATGAAGAAAGTTATTGATATGCCCAACTTCCGAGCTGATTTTGCTCTCCGGGATAAAGTTGTGTCCTACCCAACTTCCGTTATATAACCGAACTGACTTTGCTTGTTAACCCCAAGCTGACTTTGCTCGCCAAAAATGAGTATGCGTTTGTCCAAACTCAAGGATCCCTCAACCGAGCTGATTTTGCTCACCTGAGGAAAAAGTTGGTGTTTTGCCCAACTGGTGTCAGAACCGAGCTGACTTTGTTCGACAAAAAAGGTTGTGCCCTCTGAACTAATTTTGCTCGCTATGGAAAAAGTTGGCGTTCTTTTTGCTATAAAATCGAGCTGATTATGCTCGTTAATCTGAGCTGACTTTGCTTGTCGAGGAATGTATTTGCGACTTGCCCAATTCATGGATTGTTTTTGCGCTCAGATCGAGCTGAATTCGCTCACCAAGAAGACCGTTGTGCTTACCCACTTTTGAAAAGGAATCTTACATTTCTAAAATTACGGAACAAATCATGCAAAAATCAGCTCGATGTAGCAGATTTACAAATATAACTTGACACGAATAAACCGAACAAATATATGTCGGCCATTATACAAGATCTCATCACGTTCATTCAAGCCAAGAATTGAAGAAAACAGAAAGGCAAATGCATAGTGAGCAAAAAGTTCATTCATTTCATTAAAGTTGAAATTAGGCTACAAAAGGTGGGAAGTTAGCCCGGTTACACCAAAAAAAAAGGGGGGGGGGAATATAAGAGCGCCTAATCTATATTCACAGTTGTCTCTTGCTCGGCATGGTCCTCCTCGGTCGTGTTCACTGCGGGCTTCTCTTCAATGATGGGGCTCAGATCCGATCCAAGCTCGACCCTTTTGCCACTCAACGAGTCCTCTTCCTCCTAGATTGGTTGTCGACTCTGGTTAGTCAGTGGGGTGAATGCAACCTCAGCCGCGCTAGCCGTTTGGGTTGCCTCGATCAATTTCTGTTGTACGGCTGCGACATAGGCCTATATATGCAGAGGAATGAAGGCAAGTAAAGGGTTCTTGAAGACGTTAGAGTCAGGGCCATGGCCATGCTTTTCTGCAGCAGCTTTCCAACCACATTGAAAGAAAATGTCTTTGGTTCTCTCCACCTGCCGCTCGTAAACCTTCTCGCCTTTCAAGTAGCCGCAGTCCTCTGTTTTACCAACTTTCTTCTTAAGTTCGGCCTTGTGAGCGGCGTGGAGCTTGCGTAGCTTAGCCAAATACCTCTTATTCTTGGCCCAGACAGCCTTTTCTTTATCTTCCTCGGCCCGTGCCAGCTTCACGGCCATTTGATCCCGTTCGGCAAGTACTGTCTCATGAGAGGACTTTAATTTCTCCAGCTCGACGGTCTTAGCCTTATTGTCAGTGATGGCTTCCCACAAACTTTGCTGAACGGAGACCATGCACTCATGGGCAAGGTAGTTTTTCTGCGTGACTATCAAGAATGATGACGTTAGTACATGCCGAGCAATAACTTGTCAACAATAAAGGTCAAATACATACCAAAACTATTGACTTTGCGGCCGACCTAAGAACCTTCAGGTCAGACAGCTCATCGTGCCTCTTCATGTCTGCTGGGGAGCAGACCCTTGGTTATGTTGAAGCCAAGAGAGTAGTCCTTGTCAGCATAAACTGAATCGGCTATGGTGACTGCCCGGCCCTTGTTTTTCAGCTCGGGTAACCAGACTAAGGGGGCAGCGGGACGAGTTAACTGCTTTGCCAAGGGCTATTTAGTCTGGTCGCCCTGATCGGCAGATAGTTGCTCGGTTGAATCTTCATCAGCCAAACGCTGTTCGGTCAAAGTCTTCTTGGGCCTCTTCTTCGACCAACCAGAAACCTGCTCGCTGGTAAGTGCCAACACCGGTCCTTCGTGCACGGCCAGTCTAAAAGTTTGGCCCCCAATCATTTTGGTCGGTTGCGAGTTGCTCGCCTCACCCGTGATCATCGATTTGATGGCGTAGATTTTTGCCATCTCTTGTTCGGCAGTCAGGGGGACAAGTTTGATCGGCGGAAGAGTTGGATCTGGTTCTGGAGAAGGGGCACGAAGAAAGTCGGTGACCTTGTTTTTGCGCGGTGCTGTGTGTCAATAGCTCAGTTCGTATTCGAGCAGTTTTTGGGCCTTTCTTTCTTCGACCGGATGTCGAAGAGCAACCCTTATAGCCTCTTGGTTAGTGTTGGAATAATCGTCCGCCAAGAGTTTGTAATCTGCAAAAATGAAGCAAGGATTAGATAAGCAATGACAAATCAAACCCAAATAATTAAATCATGCTACGATGCTCACCAGTGCTCCCGAAATTTTTACGTATGTACCAGCCCAGTATTGGCGCTTCGGTGTCTTTGTAATTTCCAGACAGCTACAAAAAGTCATCATCGTTCATCTCTTTATCTGGGTTACCCTGTACAAGCTTTGCTTGGCCATTTCTAACCTTCAGGTACTAGCAGAAGCCACCTTTATTCTTACTAAGTGTGTATTGGTGGAATATCTCGGCAAGGCCGAGGTTCAAACCGAGTGTCCGATTCAGCATGGCTACACCATTTATTATTTTGTACGTGTTGTTAGAGACTTGGGTGGGGCACAACCTAGTCTGCCTAAAAAATTCACAGACCAGGGGTTGGACCAGGAAGCGTAAGCCGCCTTCCACAATACACACGACCGTGAAGGGGCATTTGTCTAATTCGCCCCAGGGAGTGTCTCCTTTCTTGGCCAGCTTCAGGTGGACGTTGTTTGGAATGTTGTATTCTTTACGGAACTCGGCCATTACCCCAGGCGAGTTGACCATGAAGCGGTATTTCCCCATTTATCTTTGTTTTATTCTATATAGTAAATTCGATAATAGCTCGGTCAAAATTAAGTGGCTCAGGTGATTATTTGCTCGATCTTTGAGCCTCACCGATGGTGATGTTGATATGTGCCTGGTCAATCCTAGTTTTGCATCGTTAAAAATAAGTGCAAGTGTTAGCACGGTAACGAGTGCGCGACCCTCAAATACGCCTAGCTCGGCCACAAAAAGCTCTAGTACCTTCTAGTCTTAACTTGGTATTTTCAGTTCAGTGGTGAACCTAAATCAATAGGGCAATTTTGGGCCTTCATCCAACCGCTCGGCCCTCATCTCGGCTAGATGTTCCTATGAGCTTATAGCGCGGTCACAGTCACTTGGGAAGAGCACGAACCAGTTTTGGCTCGGCCCTATCCTATTTGTGGATCTAAAATTGGGATTTAGCTCGGTTTTGCCCAGAAGTCAATCGATTTATCCTAAACTCAAGACTATATACTGAAATTAGAGGAAATAAGGGGCATGAGGGCCCTGTTTATGTTTTAGGTTCCAGTTTACCTAATTTCTACGAAATATCCACTAGTTTTACCCTAAAGAAGAGGCACAGACAGGGTGGTAACAGCCCCACACGAAGAAAGTTCGAAGAACACGAAGAACAACAATGGAAAAGAGGGAAAAGTAAGGAGAAACTCATGGATTTAGGTGTCAAATCAAGGTCCAGTCGACCTCAATCTCTGTTGCGATAACCTTGAGGGAGGATAGCACTGGAAACAGAGCAAACGGGAGCGATGAGAATGGTGAAGGTAGAAGTTCAAATGTTTAGGGTTTTGCACAGAGAAAGTGAACAGTGATGGGACTGAAGGACTGACCTTTCACGTATATAGAAGATGATGAAGAAGCGCCAACTTTTCAAATTTTAGAGATAGTTGGGACAATTGTGGGTTTGTACGGAACCAATTGGGGAAAGCCACGTGGCATCGATGTGATGGGTTGTCAGTATAGCTGATTGATGGATGACAAGATAACCAGCACAAGTCTCAATGACCAGCCTAAATGGATAGCTCAATCGAAAAAGTAATCCCACCCGCATTCAGCTCGGATGGGATTAAAGGGCAATTGAGAGGGGGATTTGTGTCGAATAAGTGGGCCGAGATACGGCAACACGGGATATGGTGTTGGGCCATGTGAGGGCCAAAGACGCTGTGCTTGGCTGAACTGCACTAACACAACGCTTCGGCCCATTACGTTGGGCCGGGCCAAGGGTCACTCGGAATATGGAGGCACGCAGGTGTTTAACCGAGCTAGGATCACGCGGAATGAGATATTTAGTTAAGTCCGCACGAACAGGTTGGGCTAAGCTATGGACGGTTCGGACTGATGTGGGGACTGAGATGGCCCATGAGATCGCTGTGTTTGGCCGAGATACTGAACGACACGCCCCGCGTCTAGTCGAATCGGATAGACCGGTTTGGTTTTGCTTGGCAGTGCCTGTCCCTTATAATGTTTATGTTTTACCAAGTAATAGCTCGGTTCAATATTCTACGTGGACCAATGATAAGGAGAGGGGAATCCATTCCTGGTATGCGTCAATACCATTTGGCAGTGTGACAAACACTGTTTAGAGGTTTTGGTCTCTACACATGTAAGAAATGTAGAGGGGAGCATAGCCATCTGTCCAGATAAGGACAACAGAAGTAGTGCGCCCACAATCTCTGTGGCTGCATGGCCAGCCTTGAAAATAAAAAGCATACAATCGTTAGAGGTAAGCCATTTTTGATATATTCTCTCTCTCTCTAGAAAGTGCTTTGCCTTCTCTCTTCTTCTCTAAGTGCTAACTCGATCGTCGGAGGGTTTATCTGGTAGCACACTGCCGGGCAGCTCACCATCTTTATGTTCTCAGGTTAAGCGACGTTACACAAGGCTTGGATACAAGGAGTACGGAGAACGACGAATATTTCCTCCTCGTACAACACTCTTTCTAAAAATCTCAACACTTTAAATTTGATTGGTAGTCAAAACATAATGATACTTGAACATCTAATAATGTTTGGACACATTTTTAGTAAGAATTTTATTAGATATAATAGCATTGCTATTCCCATATCATATTCTTCTCCATTGTCATATTCGTTTTCTTTTCCTGAAATGAAACACAAATGCATGCATGGTTGCTCCCATCTTCCACCAGAATTGGTATTTCTGTGATGGGTTTTAATTTTTCCATCCATTTGTAATTAGAAGAATAGGGCAAAAACGTAAGTATCATTAGCTCATGTACACATATTGTGTTCTTCAATCTCATGTACCCATATATTTTTCAGTGTTTTATGTTTGTTGATCTCAGTTGTAAGTTTATCATGTCCACATTAATCTTGATTGTTACATTCACATTTGTGTTTCCCAATCTGTGATGTTCACCTTCATAAATGCATTCCTAATTTGGAAAAATTATTTCACATTCGACATAGAGTTTTGCATACTTGATTCTTTATTTATTTTTTATTTTTTTTTAAGGTTCAGTCGAGTTGTAAACTTGGATAATCACATGGAGCAGTTCATTTTTTTATTTTCTAATTTCACATAGAGATTACATTTTCTCATACATGCACTGGGGACGCCACGTTCAAGCAAGGGGTTCACTTGAACCCTCTAAGATTTGAAATCTTTTATTACCTATGATAAGTTTTATTACTAGAAGTTAGCTATATGTATTTCATGAACCCTCTCATTTTATAGGTTTTGATAATTGATAAGAAAACTATTTATTCAATTAATCAAATGAGTACAAACATATAAGCTAATAGAATGAAATCCTAACAACCTAAAGGACTAAACTATCCATAATGAATAATATAAACTACAATAATTCACACCCCCTCTTCAAACTAAGGATGCAAGCGCAGAAAGTATCGAAAGTTTGCCAAGAAGAAAATGAAAACGAGCAACAATGTGAGTCTTCGTAAAAAAATCGACCAACTGAAGAGAGGAGGGAACAAAATGGAGAGTAATCGTGACCGCCTAAAGATGTTGTCTGACAAAGTGACAATCTATTTCAACATGCTTGGTCCACTCATAGAGGACTGAATTATGGGCAATTTGAACAACACTCTGATTATCACAATACAACAAAGTCGAATAAAAAAGAGAGACACCCATATCAGAAAAAAGCCACCGAAGCCAAACGATCTCGGAAGTAACATGAGCTATGGCATGATATTCAGCCTCAGCGATGGAATGAGCAACAACAGATTATTTCTTTCTCTTCTAGGATATGAGAGAATTGCAGAGGAAAACACAAAGATCAGAAGTATATTTGCGATCAGAGATATCACCTGCCTAATCAGCGTCAGCATAGGCACGAAGAGTCAAGTCCGAACAGGCAGATAACAGCAAACATTGCAACAAAGTGCCATGAAGGTAGCACAAAGTATGAAGTAAGGCAGCCTAGTGTGTAGAACGAGGAACAGAAACAAACTAGCTGAAAATGTACACAGCATAGGAGATATCCGAATGAGTAACGGTGAGATAAACAAGGCACCCAACCAACTCGCGATACAAAGTGGGATCCTCAAGAGAAACGCTATCAGAAGTAGAAAACTTAGCATGAAACTCAAGAGGAGTATTGACAATTTTGTTATCAGTGAGATTGGCACAAGAAAGAATATCACGGGCATATTTAGTTTGAGAGAGAAGATACCTAGTAGGAGAAGTAGCAATCTTAATACCAAGGAATATCGAAGAGACCCCAAATCCGTCATCTCGAACTCCTGAAACAACTGATGCTTAACCTTCTTAATAGTAATATAATTAGAGCCAGTGATGATCATATCATCCACATATAAGAGAAGGAGAACAAGGCCAACAGAAGTGCGCCGAACAAAGAGAGCACAATCATGATGACTATGGCGAAAACCAGGTTGAAGTGCAACAAAGTGAAATTGCTTCTACCAAGCACGAGGAAACTGCTTGAGACCATATAGAACACGGCGAAGACAACAAACAACACCGGGAGGGTGAGAGAGACCCAGTGGAGGGCGCATATACACTTCTTCAACAAGATGCCCATTCAGAAAAGCATTTTTGACATCTAGTTGAAACAAAGGCCAGTGATAGGCAGCAGTAACAAAGATAAGAGTGCGAATAGTAGTCATCTTGGCAACAGGGGCAAAAATCTCATCGTAATCAATCCCATACTCTTGAGAAAAGCCCTAGGCAACCAAACGAGCTTTGTATCATTCCAAATACCCATCAGAAAAGGTTTTGACCTTATAAACCCATTTACAACCTACAACATTCTTGTCAACGGGTAATGGAACCAAATCCTAAGTTTGAGTGTTAGCCAAAGCAGTTAACTCGTCATTCATGGCAACAATTCAATTGGGATCATGACAGGCTTCCTTATAGGACCTAGGCTCAAAATATGTATGAAGACAAAAAGAAAAGACTGATAGGAAAGGGAAAAACATGTATTACCAAAATCGTATCAATTTAGAGGATGACGGTCTCACTGTGGAAATCGATGTGCAAGAGGAGCAGGATCCAAAGAAACAGCTAGAGGGACTATAGAGCTAAAGACAGACGAGCTCGGAAGTGCTTTGCGGCGCTGATAAACAAGAAGAGGAACAGGAGAAGCGGGAGTTGGAGAGGAAGTAGCTGGCGAGATATTAGAAGTGCTAGTAAGAGGCAAAGTAGAAACCTCAAGATTAGAAACAAACTCATCGGGAGAAACATCAGGAGGAAATGGGTCAACGTGAACCAATTCATCCTTGGTAATAGGGACAAGGGTGGAAGGTATAGTGTAGTAGGGTAGTTTTTCTAAAAAGGTGACATGCCTAGACACATATAGCTTTTTGGTGGTAGGATCATAGCATCGATAACCTTTTTGATTAATGTCATACCCTAAAAAGACACATAAGACACAACGAGAGCTAAGCTTGGAGCACGCCCGTTTAGGGAGGAGCACAAAGCATGCATAATCGAAAATACGAAGAAGAGAATAATTGAGAGTAACACCAAAAAGACGCTCATACAGAGATGAGCCTAAGAGAAGAGGGGAAGGCATCCGACTGAGAAGATATGCAGCAGTGAACACAGATTATCCTCAAAAAATAGAAGGGACAAAAGAGGAAAGCAACAATGAGCGAGCTATATCAAAGAGATGGAGATGTTTGCGCTCAGCTCAACCATTTTGTGCAGGAGTGTCAGAACACAAAGACTGATGAATAGTGCCATGAGTAGCTAAACACTCCTCAAACTCAGACAAGTAACACTCACCCCTCAAATCAGAACAGAGAACTTTAATGGTGATGGAAAACTGAGTGCGAATCATGGAGTGAAAATTAGAATATATTTTGTAAAAATCAGATTTTCTAGTCATCAAATAAACCCAAGTAAATCGACCGTAATCATCCACAAAAGACACATAATCTTGCGAACCACCCTTAGTAACTATAGAGGAAGGACCCCAAACATCAGTATGAACTAATCAAAAAGCAGAAGATGAAATAGAACTACTTTTATTAAAAGAAAAAGCAAACATTTTAGCTAATTTACAACCACGACAGTCAGAAATATCATTAATGGGAAAATTTCCTAAATGTCCAGACCAAACTAACATCCTCAAACGATCACTCGACAGATAACCTAACCTAGAATGCCGAATATAAAATAAAAAGGACTTATTGTTTAAACAAAAAGAAGACAATGTAGTAAAAGACGCTTTTGGAGGAACATGCAAGCTGTCTAAGATATATAGTTCTCTAATTCTACGTCCGATCTCAATCTGCCTCTTGGATACCCGATCCTACACAACACAATGAGAAGAAGAGAAAACAAAATCAAAACTGGAATCAGATAATTAACTAATAGAAATAAGACTGAGTGAGAGGTGAGGCACATAAAACACAGGAGAAAGAGACAAATGGGAAGAGAAAATAGAATCAATAGAGTGTACAAGCATAGAAGAACCATTAGCGGTAGGAATAGAGATTAAAAAAAAAAAAAAAAAAGAGGAGAGATACAATCACTGAGGAGAGATGTAACAGGGGTCATATGATGTGAACAGCCAGAATAAAAAATCCACGAAGTGTGGATATTACCTGAAGAGGATGAACTAAACAAACCTAACTGAGTGGTAGTCATAATGGAGGCCTGAGACGAAAGATTTGGATTGGCCACCATGAAAGACTTAAACTGCTCAAACATAGACTACATATTGAAAAATGGACCATTCTTAGAAACTGGTGCAGAAAAGGCAGCAAATGAGCGAGATCCTAAAAATGTCGGCTTAGCGAATGGTGGACCAGAAGAACAACCCTTAGGCTGCAAAAATTTAGTACAAGCATGTTTCCAATGGCCTTTCTGATGACACAAACTGCACTCATCCATGGAAACCCGAGGCTTGGGCTTACTAGTAACCTGAAATAAATGAGAAGGTGGGGTGGGCAACAACGGATGAGTGGAAAAAACTGACTGGGAAGTAGGAGCACCGTAAGCCACCTTAAATCGAGTTTTTTCTGCAATAAGCTCACGGACAGCACCATCCACAAAAGGCAAGGGAGACCGATGAAGAATAGCTCTCCTAAGTGGCTCAAATTGATCACGAAGGGCCATAAGAAATTGAACAAGATGTTGCTTCTCTCGATATTTGGTATAACTGTCAAGTACAAATCTGATAGTTCCATCAAAGTAAGCTGATTCCAATAAGTAGTCATCTCATTATAGAACTCCTGAATGGACTTATCTTTCTGACTAGCACTGCGAATAGACATCTCAAGTTCATACTGTTTTGCAAAGTTAGACTCAAGGTACATAGTTTTATAATAGTCCCAAACTTGTTTAGAAGTAGAATACTTGGAAAAATTCATACCAATGGTAGTTTGAACTGAATTATGAAACCAAGTAAGAATTTGTGCATTTCCCTATCCTATTTAGCAACATCGGCCTCAATTTCTTGGGATTCTGTAGGTCTAATAGCCACACCAATAACATAATTTCACATGTCTTTACCCATTATAAAATTTTTCATTACATGAGACCAATAGGAGTAATTGGTACCATCTAACTTAGTGGTGATAGCTTGCAATTTGTCATCAGCCATGGTACCACAATTAAACAACACAGTAAAATCAAAGCAGAGTGACAATTAAATAACCAGAGTTACTATTGCTATAATTAAAGAACCCGTGAGTTCAAACTTATAATAACCAGAGTTGTGTGACCCAATCACCCTCAAATAACAATCAGGGAGAGAACCAAGGCAAAGCATATAGAGAGAGAGAGAGAGAGAGAGAAACTGAACCTAAACTCAGAAGGCGAAGTCAATGTCAGATACCAGGTCTGGAGCAAGGTCGAGCACAAGGTCAGATCTTACTTTGATCGTGTGAACTAGAGGGAGAGACAGAAAGATTACCAACCAGAGTCACACAGAGAATCAATCAAACCAGAGGTAGAGAGCTTCGATCGAACCAGATGAACGAATTGAGGGGTCAAGCTTCGAAGTGCGACGAAGAGAACAAAGAACTCCAGCAAAGGCCTTGCAAAGAGAGAGAAAGGGGCTGCGATGATCGATGATGATCTGCGAAAGGTATGCTAACATCTGTAACTTGGCTCTGATACCATGATAACTGTTAAGAAAACTTGTTATTCAGATAATCAAATGCGTACAAATATATAAGCTAATAGAATGAAACCCTAACAACCTAAAGAACTAAACTATCCTAAATAAATAATATATAAACTACAATAATTCACAAAACCCTCCATACAGTTTCTATACTATCAACTTTCTTGTCTTCTCTCTCTAGTTCATTGACTACTATATTATTTTCCTCAAGTCTTTACACTATTAAAAAAAATATTGAATATAATCTTTATTTTTATACTTCTAGATATAAGTGAGTGAATTTCATATTTATTTATTAATATGGGTCACATTGTTTTGTCAAAGAGTGAGAAAATGAAATAAGAAAAGTGATTATTTTTTAACTTTAAATAGTTCCTCTATTTTTTATTTTTTTTTTGATGTGGCATTTTGTCATTCAAAGTATTATAGAATGCACACTACAACAAAAACATATTTTAGTGACACCATACTAGTGGCATGTTCTTAAAAAATGTCACAAAAAGAATATTTAGTGGCATTTTTTAGAAAAATGTCATAGAGCCACAAACATACAAGGCTCTAGTGGCGTTTCAATTAAAAAAAGTGTCACTTCACTACAACAAAAATGTCACCACAACAAATTTACACTTTATTGACACTACACTAGTGACATGTTTTTAGAAAATGCCACAAAAATAAAAATTGGCATTAAATGTTTTAGAAAAATGCCACAGAACCACAAACATATAAGGCTTTACTGGCATTTCAATAAAGAAATGTTACATCAATTTTATGGCATTTTATAAAATAATGACACAAAAAATTATGTTTGTGACATTTACCAACAAATGCCACTAAATTTTAGTCGCAATGGCATTTTTTAAAAAATGTCAGGACACTAGATAGGTGCAAATTACTTTTTATGGCACTTAGGTGAAAAGTGTCATAAACAAATATTTTATAGCATTTTGAGAAATGCCACTAAGCCAAAAACTTTCCAAGCTTATAATGGCATTTTTGAAAAAACAAAAAATGCCAATATATTTTCTAAAATTTTAAAATGCAGTAAATGATTAAAAATAAATAAATTAAACTTAATATACATTATAGGAAAAAGCACATTCGGCGACTAAATTTCCTGACCAAAAAAAATTTGATCGCTGAAAATATAGCTTTCAGCGACCAAAACAGCATTAGTTGCCAAAAGTAAAGTTTTTTGGCGACTAAACAATTTTAGTAGCCAAAAGTCTACAATTGGCGACTAAAACTAAGTTTGGTCACTGATTATATGGGTTTTAGTGACTAAAAATTTTTTAGTAGCCCAAAGTAAAGCTTTTTGGCGACTAAAAAAATTTAGTAGTCAAAAGTCTACAATTGGCGACTAAAAATACGTTTGGTCGCTGATTATATGGGTTTTACCGATTAAAAAAATTTTAGTAGCCAAGAATAAAGTTTTTTGGTGCCAAAAAAAATTTTAGTAGTCAAAAGTCTACAATTAGCGACTAAAAAATAAATTTAGTCACCAAAAGTGGTCATTTTTAGCGCGGGAGAACTAAAATCCTAAGGCGGGAATTAAATTTTTTGGCAACCAAAATTTTGGTAGCTGAAAGTGCATCTTCGGCGACCAAATCCGATTTTGCTCGGCAAAAGTTAAGTTTTTTTAGCAACTAAAAAACAATTAGTAGCCAAAAGTATAGAATTGACGACTAAAAATCCAAAAGTGGTCTTTTTTTATTTTGCTAGTAAATAGTTTATTTTACATAAATTATGTTCAATAAAATAATTATGTTTATACATATACTTTTATATTAATATAGATGTATGTACTATATAAATAATATATGTAGCATATATAATCATGTGGTGCTATAGAGGTGTAGTGGGAAGAGTGTGGTGTATAAGGTTTATGGTGCGGGAGGTTGGCGGTTCGAGTCTCCACAAGAGCGGATCAAATTGTTCTACAACGAATTATCGTCACGAATGGCACTTGATAGCGTCACGAATAGTGCCTACCATGACATTAAAGTGTCACTGAAAGGTTTTAGTCTTGATGGTGTAATGACACTTATAAGTGTCACTAACTCTTTTTTTAATGACACTTGATAGTGTCACAAATAATATCTACCATGACATTAAAATGTCATTGAAAGTTTTTAGCCATGATGGTGTAGTGGCACTTGCAAGTATCTACCGTGGCACTAGTATCTACCGTTGTACGGATACAAATGGCACTTGTGCAAAATGCCACAAGACTAAAAAATATCATTAAACCAATAGTTTTGTGACACTTTTAAATGTCATTAAATTAAGAAAATGTTATAGTGGCACTAGAGAGAGTACACTATAAAATATCCGTAAAAGTGTTTGTGTTCCTATGATTTTTGTTAAAATAACATTAGTCTTTTTATTTATAATTTGAGAAGTTTTTTATTTTATAAATAAAAAAAACAGAAACTAACTTGAGAATCTTGCTTGATAGACTATTTTTGAATGAAAAAAAATGAAAATAATACTCCTTTAAGAATTATTTTTTAATTTCAAACATTGTTTTACTTAAAATAAATTTAAAAGATATTAAATGTTTCGTGTTTTTAAATTTTTCATTGTTATTATCTTTGAAAACATGAAAAAATAAAATATAAAAAATGCAGACAATATCAAAAAATTTAAATGACACCACTCTTGTGCATACTTGAAGTTTAATGCTTACATTTGAAATTTAATTTTCGTATTTGAGTTTCACATTTGGACTAAACAACATTAGTTATTCACATAGATTTGTCCATCATCACAGCATAACATTTACAAGATATTTCTGGTGTAAATTTCAGCTTATCAGCACTGTGGTATTCGTAAGTTCACCATGTATTTAATCATACAGACAAAAGGTGCACGTAGTATACCTTATGCCATCCACTACACGGACTTGGGGTGCACAATATCTATTTGTTGTGAGTTTGTGAAGGTTTTTTCTGAGTCTTTTTCAATTATTCGAACCGTTGATATTGTAGAGTTCGTCGATTATATCATCCAGATAAAAAAATCAAGTTAATTAGAAATTCGTAACTCCATAATCAAATTCAAATTGTTTTACAAAAATTATCAAGATATGTCAACCGTTTATTTTTTTAAAAATAAATGTGCTCTTATTATAAAACTATAAATTTCCAATTAATTTGATTTTTCACATGAATGATTCATTTAACAAACCCTACAATATGAATGGTCTAGATTATCAAAAAAGACTTGAAAAAAGCCCCCCACAAGCTCACAATAGCACTTCCAAGTTCCCACTTACATACATATATTTATATTGTGAGAGGTAAGGGCGAGTATGATACGGATTAGTTTGGTTTGGAGTAAAATTAAGACCAAGTTATTGTTTACGATTTTATAAAAATTTGAACCAATTTAATCTATTTAAATGGTGGAACCAATTTGAACTAAACCATTTAAACACAGTTCAGTTCGGTTTGGAACCACAGATTCACATAATCTATTAACAAAAAAAAAAACTTAAAATATTTTCTGTTAGGTTTTTATTCTTGGTAATCTCGTTTGACAAAACTCCTTTCAGTTGTACTTGTTTTCGCACTTTTATTTCAGTGAGGTTATGAGTTTTTAGATGCGAATCCAACCCGAATTGTGCCTTGCAGAGAAGTTTGTGATGTTAATTCTTTCAAGATTGCCACTTCGCTGATTATGACGGGGATCGAGCTGCCCGGTTAGCTCGTGGAGGTCTAGGGGGCAACGCCCCTTGGCGGGTCCAGGCCAGCGCCTAGGCGAGGTCGAGGGGCAGCGCCTCCGAAGCAAAATGCAGAATTGCATTCAAAGTTGCCTGTCCGCCCTTGCTCGCTCGAGCGAAAGAGTTCTCGCTCGAACGAAGACTGTGTCTGGCAAAAACCTGAAAGAGATGAATGTGCGCTCGAGCGAAGAAGTGCGTCTGCATAAAAACCTGAAAGAGTTGATTGTACGCTCGAGCGCAGGTTGCCTGGTTCGAGCGAAGCCACTTATGGAAAACACGCCTTTTTGGTTCCTCGCTCAAGCGAGAGAGTCTTCGCTCGAGCGAGCTTCGCAGTCCTAGATTTCTATGAATACATGTTTCTGTCAGATTTTAGGATTACGACTTCAGATCTTCTTTTTGGATATTAAGGTTTATATATGGGGATATTTTGCTAGTTTTCTTTGATGTTTAATTGAGTATTCAACTCATGGGTTAAGAAGAATACATCAAAGGTTCGTTTGTTCATTCTATACAAAAGAGAGAGTTGTTCTTTGGTGGATTCTGAAGAATTTGAGCCTGAAGCTTTGATGGATTCTGAAGTGACTCATCGTCAAGACAATTCTGAGGTGAAGATGGGGTTGGAAGAGACACATAGGGGTTGGTTCAATTTGGGCGTGAATTCGCTAGGTAATTGAGAGTATACCTGTGTAATTCCTTTATGTCTTTTTAGTGGATTGTTTGTGGCTTTTGCCCATGGTTTTTTATCACAATTGGAGGTGTCCAATTGTGATTTTTTCACGTAAAATCGTTGTGTCGATTTGTCTTGATTGTTTGATTGGGATTGTTGTTTACTGCTTAAAATTGATACATAATCACAAATCAATATCTAGGAGATTTCTAGATTTTTCATTTTCATTTCATGACTTTTTAAAATATAAACATGCATATTATTCCATCATCAATTTAAACAAATATAATATCTAGTTCCATAATAGCAACAGCAATCACCAAATTATAAAAAAAAAAAAAAAAAGATATTAAAATTGGCTCCACATTAGACCATTACAAAACTAAAACTAAAACTGAAAAAAAAAAAAAAAAAAAAAAAAAAAAAAAAAAAAAAAACACAATTCCATAGCAGCAGCTTCATAGCAAATATGGGGGCCGAATTAAATTAATAAAGGAAGGCCAAGAAATTTGAAGACATCAAGCCAAAAACAATCCGGCTCTGTCCAGGGGCTCTTGAAGCCAAATATACAAATCGGCCATGTAAGGAGCCGAGTAGGAACCAGCACACAACCGAAAGGTCGAGTAAGCAACCATGTGCGAGATTCAGAGTAGGCCCGACCCTTAGGCTCAGAAGGTAATATAAAAAGAGGAACGTCAACCAAAGAGAGGTATGTGAGAATAGACGAAACAACTTGAGATAGAAGTAAACCTGAGAGAATACTAACTTGTCCGTCAGAGTACTAATTCTGGTACCCTCGACTGGAGTGTTCATCCATTTTTCAAGTAGCAATCAGAGGATCAAGGACGTCTGGCTGGATCCTGGAGTATTTCTAAACCACTTCTCCACAATTAGTGTCGTCTGTGGGAATACTCAAGCGCATCCATGGCGGGCGTAACAAATGATCCTCCGGTAGTTGCTGACGACGTTACGCCAAGAGATAACATCACTCTAGGAAACATGCTTGGACCGGAGAATATCACCGCGCGACAGGCCTTGAACTTCGACCCAGTAGCTCAAACCTCACCGTCAACTTCGGTGCAAGAGACTATGTAGACAATCATGGATCAAGTGAAGCAAAATGAACAGCGTCTAGAAGATATAATGGCTGAAAACGAGTGACTGTGCCAGGAATTGACCCTGGAATTAGCCAAATCCCAGCAGGCCACATGCCATGACTGGGGTCGATCCCCGAGAAAGAAGGACGATTGACGACGTCGACTTCGGAAACACGATAATGGCAGTGATTCTGACTCACCATCCCAAGAATCCAGAAAGAAGGGACGAGTTGATGTATCCAGCTCATCCGAAGGAAGTCCGTACGGATGACACAAGCGAGGGAAAAGAAATGATGATTTGGATGAAGAAGACAAGAATGACCTTTTCGTGCGACGCATCACAAGGGCGGTGCTGCCCAAGAAGTTCAAAGCACTGTCATTCACCCTATATGACGGAAAATCAAATCCCACTAACCATATTCGTCATTATAAACAAGTGATGATGTTGCATGTTGATGATGAAGCCCTCATGTGTCGAATGTTGCCAAGTATCCTGGGACCGCTGGCCGTCAGATGGTACTATAAATTGGAGCCGGCGTCAATCAGAAGCTTTTATTAACTCCAAAAATCCTTCAGGGCGAGATTCATCGCCAATGAAGTTCAGCCAAAGTAAGCTGACTCTCATTGGGTCATGCAAATTAAACCAGAAGAAACACTCCATGAGTATTCGGCGCGCTATTGGGAGTGTTTCAACTTAGTAGATGATGCCTGCAATGATTCTATGGCCATTACCACCTTCAAGATGGGGCTATATCCTGATAGTTCTCTCTGCAGTTCATTGACCAGACGGCCCCCTAAAACAGTTTGGGCGTTAATGAAGAAAGTTGAAGAATATTGTAAAGTAGAAGATGACGCCCTGCGTTTCAAGGCCAGACAGAAAGTTGATAAACCGGCTCCATCTGGTCCAGTTCAGCGAATAAACATTGTGCGATCAAGGAGCCCCGAACCTCGGACTCGGGCTAAACGAGACAAAATGCGTGATTTGCGTCATTCAAGCGATCAGTGTTCGCACTGATCAAACGAACAATATCAAGTGGATAGCAGGCTCACAAGACGTTTAGATAAGAAGTACACGAAATTGGCAGAACCAATTGGCAAGATTTTATCCAAAGTCCAACATCATCCGTTCTTTAAATGGCCATCCAAAATGATAGGGCCTCCTGATACAAGGAGAAGGGATAAGCGGTGCGAATATCACAAGGACCATGGCCACGATACCGACAGCTATTATGCACTGAAGGATCACTTGGAAGAGTTAGAACAAGACGGCTGGCTGGCGCAATACGTTCGAAAGAACAATCTATCGAATACGATAGCCCTACGGTCGAATTCACCACCACTCGGCATAATTCACATGATATACAGCCTACAGCCGTCGGTCGAGGTACATACAGTTCAGTCGTAACCTAGCGCGCCAAAACCAATCACACCAACCAAACAGCCCCATGAAACTGGGAGGATTAGCTTTGATGACACCGACTTAGCTGGAGTAACCCTCCCCCATGCCGATCTTCTCGTCGTCGAGCTACGAGTGAACAGATTCACAGTTGAGCGTGTCCTCATCGATTAGGGAAGCACTTCGGAAATAATGTATTACAAGACGTTTGTTAAACTCGGCTTCACTTATTTGAATTTGTTGCTGGCCGATTGCCCATTGTTCGCCTTCAACGCCAACCCTGAGTATCCCTTGGGTAAGATCACACTACCAGTACGGGCAGATACCAGATTGGTAGATGTAGAATTTATGGTCGTCAAACTCTCGTCACCATACAATCTCATCATGTGAAGAACTTGGTTGCATACCATGCAGGCTGTGCCGAGCACCTACCATTAGCTGTTTCGTTTTCCAACTAAGTATGATATCGAGCAAATTCGGGGTTCTCAGAAATCGGCACAGGCATGCTATCTTATTGCTGCTACAAAGGGGCCAAAGGAACAAGAAGTAAACTCTTTTGAAGTATAGGATCGAGAGAGCCTCGAAGAGATTGGGAAAATCCCCCGCGAAAAGGCCACTGAAGACCTTGATCAGATCGAAATCAATGGGAGTCCTGACAAATTCTTCATGATCGGCACCTCATTGAGTGAAGTTGATAGACGCGAGCTAGTATCCTTCTTATTCAGCAACCTTGATGTGTTTGCATGGACACCGTACGAGATGCCGGGGGTGGATCCAGTCGTGGCCCAGCATCGTTTAAACGTTGATCCAAAAGTCAAACCAATCGTTCAGAAAAGTCGGCGGTCGGCCGTGGAGCATGCATCGGCCGTTGTTGATGAAGTTAACAGATTGCTTGATGCCAAGGCAATTTGTGAAGTCACCTATCCCACACGGCTGTCTAATACTATGGTTGTAAAGAAGAAAAATGGATCTTGGCGTGTTTGTGTCGATTTCATGGATTTGAACAAGGTATGTCCAAAGAATTGTTTTCTTTTCTCCAAAATCGACCAACTTGTGGATGCAACGGTACATCATCAGCGCATGAGCTTCTTGGATGCCTACAGGGGTTATTACCAAATTGCCATGCACCCAAAAGATCAAGAAAAGACCGTATTCCTCACCCCAAGGGGAACCTATTGCTACAAGGTTATGCCCTTCGGACTGAAGAATGCGAGGGTAACTTACCAGAGATTGGTTACCACTATGTTCAAGGAATAACTCGACCGCACCATGGAAGTATACATCGATGACATGGTGGTGAAGTTGTAACGCCCTCAAAATAACGACATTAAATCCATCAATATAAGCATGCATTGATATACGAAAGACCAACATTCATCTATTCATCATAGTTTCATTACAAAAGGTATTACATGTTAACAACAAAAGCAAATGCCCTAAGGGCTTACAGCTTTCCAAGTTAACACTTGGTTACAAAAAAAAAAGTGCTAACTCAATTACACATTAAGCCCTTGGCCTGAATATACATGTAATACATCAAAAGAACATAGACACAAAAAGTCTGCCCGCCTCTAGCCTCCCAAGCTATGTCCTTGGAGGTGGCATGCTACCTGTACCTGAAAATGATATTCCTATATAGGGTGAGCCACAGCCTAATAGAAATATACTAAACCAACTATGAACAATGACTAAAAGATTAGCAGCTGATAGATGGTCAACACTGCCACGTCCACATATATCACATTTCAATTACATGACTTACAAGTCTATGTTACTTCTCATTTTCCCTTTTCGATAAATAAGCATACTAGCTATGTTATCACATTAACCGATAAGCATATGAGCTATATCAACACCTCAGCAGATAAGTATAAGAACTATATCACACAACCGAAGATAAGCGTAAGAGCTATATCTACTCTTCTCTAGACAAGCATATGAGCTATATCTACGGAGTTCATCCCCTATCTCCTCCCAACACTATTCGGTTTAGAGGTACATCCCCTATCTTCCCCTAAACCGCGGAGTACATCCCCCATCTCCTCCTCTACACACAATGTATATAAACACATAGGTTCTACATACATTCAACCAATACATAAAGTTAATGTATTCTATCAACCGTCAAGTCCCATGACACATTCCATTGATTAGTTTTTTTTTGCCTAATCCTCATGCATTGTCTACAACAATCAAGACTATCCTCCACCGATAGCCCAAAGCAATTATTTCTAAACAGAAGATAAATGCACAAAATGGATAATATATCAACATTTCAATTCGGTGAGTGATAAGTAATTCAACTACACCCTTTTATCCCATACACTTCCAATCTCAATATTTCCAATTCAATTCCTCATTTTCTTTAATTAATTATATGCATTAATTAATTAAAACAATTAGGGCAAATTCCCATAATTAACAAAACAACCCTAAGGTTCCATTTTCATCAATGTTTCAACATTTATTCCATGTCTCTATACCAAACATGCCTCTAGGTTCATTATAAATGAAACCCCAACTTTTGTAAAATTACACAAAAGGCCCAAAGTTTCTCAAAATTACCCAACAACACCCAACATATCAAAATGCTAAAATTTAAAGACAAAATCCATAAAGAGGAGTAGGTTATCCCTACCTCAAAGTTTGAGCTCAAAAGGAGATGAAGACCCAACAACCAACGTGCTCCAAATCCAAAGATTTTCAGATTAAATCGAAGCCCAAGTCACCCTCTACCTTTATAACAAAGCACTTAGGGTAGATTCACACTAGAAAGAGATGATTTCTTAGAGAGAAGACAAGTCTAGAGAGAGAAGGTCTCAGATCTAGGGTTTAAAGATGGAAAAGTTTTGAAAAAGTGATGTTCATCTCGGCTGCTGCTAACTGATATAAACAGTCTCGCTCGAGCGAAGACTTGGTCGCTCGAGCGACCAGACACAGAAACTCTCGCTCGAGCCAAAAAGGTCTCGCTCGAGCCAAAAACTTAGAAGTTCGCTCGAGCGAAGAAAAGCTCGCTCGAGCCAAAAACTCGAACCATCAGGTCTGCAATCAGACGCACGCTCGAGCGACGGAACGCTCGCTCGAGCGAAGACCAACCAGATTGCTCGAGCGAAGAAAGCTCGCTCGAGCCAAAAAATGCAACTCTCAGCATCTGAACTAGACGCAATCGCTCGCTCGAGCGAAGTCACTCTGGCTCGACCCACCAGACACAAAACATACCCCTCGCTCGAGCGACCAAACCCTCGCTCGAGCAAAGGCCCAAAATTCTGGACAGCAACACTTGGCTCCCAGACACAACCAACCTATAACATACCTGCCCAACACATCCTATAACCCAAATACAAAGTAGGAAAGGATGCAAACAAGATAATAATCAACTGCTAATGTCCACGGACTTAAGTCCGGACCACTGTACAACAAGGGGTAAAACCCGGGATCGCTATAGAAGTCCAAGGAAAAGCACTCCCATCTAGCTGATTTATCAGAGACCTTCAGCATTCTCCGAAAGTACAAGATGAAACTGAACGTCTCGAAATGCGTATTTGGCATCGAATCTGGTAAATTTCTTGGCTACATTGTCAACCATTGCGAAATAGAGGCCAATCCGTGGCAGATCATAGCAATTCTAGAACTCGGCTCCCCTAGATTGGTCAAAGAAGCTCAGAAGTTGATGGGGATGGCCGCCGCCCTGAATAGGTTTATCAGTCGTTCTTCAGATCGCTGCCGGTAATTTTTTCATACGCTTCGGAAGGGCAAAGCGTTTGAATAGACTCCCAAGTGTTAGGCCACGTTAGACGGCTTGAAAACTTATCTCCGATCAATACCACTCTTGGCAACTCCATCGGCAGGCGATCCGCTCATCTTGTATCTGGTAGTATCTGACCGGGCGGTCAACGCCGTGCTACTAAAAGAAGAATTCGGGGAACAGTGACCAATTTATTATGTAAGCAAGGCCATGGTTGACACCGAAACGCGATATCTACCACTGGAAAAGCTTATCCTTGCTCTCTGGTAGCTGTAAGAAAATTGATGCACTATTTTCAAGCTCACACCATAGGGGTATTAATGGACTATTCCCTCCGGTCAGCGTTGCGCAGTGCGGAAGCATCAGGCCGGGCCCAGAAGTGGGCTTTAGAATTTGGCCAATATGATATCCAGTTTTTTCCTAGAACCGCCATCAAAGGCCAAGTGCTCACCGACTTTATAGCCGAGTTCATGGGATCCCATGCCGACCTCAAGTCCGATCAGGTGCAACCTAAATCCGACTGGCAATATATGCTGGAGACATTTGGAAACTGTACTGTGACGGATCATCCAATCAACGTGGCAGCGGGGCAGGAATAGTGATCATGACCTCCGAGGGGGCAATAATCGAGCAAGCGATCAAACTGGGCTTTGATACATCAAATAATGAGGTTGAATACAAAGTATTGCTAACCGGCCTTCGTAACGCACTTCATCTTGGTGCACAACGGTTGCTTGTCTTCTGTGACTCGAAATTAGTCATTAACCAGCTGAAAGGGGAATATGTAGCCAAAAATGACCGCATAGCAACCTACATGAAAATAGTGAATTTCTTGCTCACGAATTTCGACCACCACGAATTGAATCAGATAACCTAGGATCAGAACACACATGCAGATGCCCTTGCTTGCCTAGCCTCTGCCATTAACTCAGAAATCAAACGAACAATCGAAGTAGGGTTCATCCCAATGTCGAGCATCACCTCTTCTGAACCAATTCAGGTTAACGTCATTGAACCAGGACCTAGTTGAAAGGACCCTATTGCTGCATTCCTTTCATCAGAACAACTTCCAATAGATAAGAAAGAAGCCCACAAGCTGCGAAATAAAGCCCTGTGATACTACCTAGTTTCGCAGGCAAAGCTTTACAAAAAAATCTTTCTGTGGGCCGTACTTGGAATGCGTTCACCTAGATAAAGTTGAGGAACTCTTGGCCGAAATACATGAGGGTAGCTGTGGCGCCCATTCTGGAGGACACTCATTGGCCCACCGAGCCGTAACACAGGGGTACTATTGGCCGACCATGCGATCAGATGTCGAGAACTACGTAAAGAAGTGCGAACAATGCCAGAAGTTTTCCTCTTTAACTCATCTGCCTGCCGAAGAACTAAACTCCATTACTAGTCCTTGGCCGTTTGCTCAACGGGAAATCGATATCGTCGAACCATTACCACGGGCTCCAGGGAACAAGCGATTCCTGACCGTCGCTACAGATTATTTCACAAAGCGGGTCGAATCAGAGGCACTAACACATATTTGAGATGTTGATGTTAAATGTTTTGTATGGAAAAACATCATAACACGATTTGGTATACCAAGAGCACTTATCTCAGACAACGGCACCCAATTCGATTGTGGCGTCTATTGGGAATTATGCAACACATATGGTGTACGGCCCTACTTTTTCTCGTCGACATACCCACAAAGCAACGGTCAGACAGAGGTTTCCAATAAAGTGATCCTGGATGGCATCAAGAAACGGCTGGAAAAAGCCAAAGGCAAGTGGGTCGAAGAATTGCCCAGTGCGTTGTGGACTCATCGCACTACTCCAAGACGATGTACTAGGGAAACGCCGTTCACTTTATGCTTTAAAATACAGGCAATTATCCCCCTTAAGATCGGCCTACCTACATTGAAATCCAAGTTTTTTGACATGGGCCATAATGATATGATATTGGCCCTAGATCTGACTCAAATTGAAGAACGTCGAGATCGTGCTCTTGCGTGCATGGTGTGATATCAGCAACAGCTTGTCAAGTCGTATAACCAGCGAGTGCAGCTACGACGTTATACACCTAGAGAACTAGTCCTCAAGAAAGTACTTCCTGCTACCAAGAATCTGACAGATGAAAAATTAGGCTTCAACTGGGACGACCCTTATCAGATTGATTCAATTGTCGGAACAGGGGCGTATCGGCTTTCGGACATGGCTGGCAGAAGTTTACCATAACCCTGGAATTCCACACACTTGCGTAAATTTTATCATTAAGCCAACCTGTACGGCGTGCTAGTTTGTTTCTAATTTTTGTTGATATGCTAACATGTACTTGTCTACAAATTCCGCAATGCATTTCCTTTTTTTGTCAACCCCTCGTTAATAATGATAGAATGATGAAAAAGCCTCCGAATTCGAAACGTCATTCGTGAATGACACGATTGGCCAACACAAAGCCTCCGAATTCGGAGCGCCCTTCGTGGATATTACGTTTGGGCTGAATAAGCCTCTGAATTCTGAGCGCTCTTCGTGAATGACACGATTGGCCAATATAAAGACTCTGAATTCGGAGCGCCCTTCGTGGATATCATGTTTGGGTCGAATAAGCCTCCGAATTCAGAGCGCCCTTCGTGGATATCACGTTTGGCCAACACAAAGATTCTGAATTCGAAGCGCCCTTCGTGGATATCACGTTTGGGTCGAATAAGCCTCTGAATTTAGAGCGCCCTTCGTGAATGACACGATTGGCTAACACAAAGCCTCCGAATTCGGAGCGCCCTTCGTGGATATCACATTTGGCTAACACAAAGACTCCGAATTCGGAGCGCCCTTCGTGAATATCACGTTTGGGCTGAATAAGCCTCTGAATTCGGAGCGCCCTTCGTGAATGACACAATTGGCCAACACAAAGCCTCCGAATTCGGAGCGCCCTTGGTGGATATCACGTTTGGACCGAGTAAGCCTCTGACTTCGGAGTGCCCTTCGTGAATAACACGATTGGGCAACACAAAGCCTCTGAATTCGGAGCGCCCTTCGTAAATGACACAATTGGCTAACACAAAGACTCCGAATTCGAAGCGCCCTTCGTAGATATCATGTTTAGGCCGATTAAGCCTTCGAATTCGAAGCGCCCTCTGTGAATGGCACGATTGGCCAACACAAAGACTCCGAATTCGGAGCGCCCTTCGTGGATATCATGTTTGGGCCGAATAAGCCTCCGAATTCGGAGCACCCTTCATGAATGACACGATTGGCCAACACAAAGACTCCAAATTTAGAGCGCCTTTCGTAGATATCACGTTTGGACCGAATAAGTCTCCGAATTCGGAGCGCCTTTCGTGAATAACACGATTGATCAACACAAAGACTCCGAATTCAGAGCGCCCTTCGTGGATATCATGTTTGGGCCGAATAAGCCTCTGAATTCGGAGCGCCCATTGTGAATGACAGGATTGGCCAACACAAAGACTCCGAATTCGGAGCGCCCTTCGAGAATGTAACGTTTGGGCCGAATAAGCCTCCGAATCCGGAGTGACCTTACTACATGGCCACGAACGACCGAGTATTTAGTAGTACAGCCGCATAGGGTCTGCAAATACGCAATTATCATACGAATTGATATAAATATTAAACAACGCAGTGTAACAAATATTTATTTATTTCACCAAAGAGGTACAAACACATAGCATTGGAAAAATTTAAAAGTACAAATAATGTGTTTATTAATATCTAAGTCTTCTCCGGCTCGATGTCCCCTTCGTCGTCAGTTTTTTCGGCGTCGTAAGCTTTGAAAGGAAACTTGTAATTCTGAAATAATGGTGACGCCGAATCGACACCGGCAGCTCATAAGGCTGAAATCCAACCGTGCTTGAATCCGTGGTTCTCGCATCGACAGACGTCTTCTGCCAATTTTTCCTTAGTCTTTTCAATGCCGATTTTTCGGCTGTCAAAAAAGCCTTCTTCATAAACCCGAGTCCTTATAGCCTCTTTGGCAAACATGTTAGCCATCTCTCTATTAGCCATAGAATGATCCAACAGGCACTGGTTGACTCTGTCTGTGACAACTGGGTTAGCGGCACACGCCGATTGCGTCTCAACCGCCTTAGCCTTTCTTAGCTCATTCTCGACTTTTTTTGCACGGCTCTCCAAATCTCAAATGCACCCCTCCTTTTGGTCGAGCTGTCTTTTCACCTCGCGCAGGCGCATACCAATTTCATACGCGCTGTAAAGTCCTTGGATCGACCCATGTATACCTTTCCTGAAAATTTCGTAATCACCACGGCCGACGAGCGACTGCTGCACCTTTGGCGAAAATATTTGCCACGTGAACTCCACCGCCACGTTGGGGTCACGGACTATTTAGTCCGCTTCAGTCATTGGCTTGTTCCCAATAAAGACCAAAAAGCTCAACGGGCGCAGAGGTCTGCTCGGTTCGTTCAGCGCAGCGCTATGACCAGCGGTATGACTCTTTGATCCCCCTCGTTGCAGCACCCCATCCTTGGGTGACTTTACTGCATCACCTCTTCTGCGGGACCTGTTCCGACGTCTGGGCGATCGATGTCTCTCTCTCCCCTCTGCTGTCACGTCCCCTGTTCTTTGAGTTTCGCCTCTAGTAATGCGATGCATTTCAACGTCCAATTCAGCCAAACTTCTTTCTTCTCCTTTATTATTGAAGAACAGTCTCTAAGACATCTATGGCCCTACTCAAGTTTCTGCTCTTGCTCAAATTATCGATTATCGATTGCCTATTTTCGTCGGCTATGCCAGATTTGTTCCACAACGCCTTGGACTTCTTAAATACTAGATACCTCGTTCATTAATTACGGATGGAGCATTTTCGATGCACTCCGCAGTTAAGCCCGCGTCTGTAGTAGGGTTTGAAACATGTCCAAATTGGCATAAGCCATATGTTTTGTTCGGCTTTTGGAACGACATACCCAAATGGGACAAGGGCAAATACATCACTATATTCGGCATCTGATGTTGTAGCCGAATGACAATACATTACCCCATTTGGCCAGACAAGTTTAGCTTTGAGCCGAATATTTTGTTCAACAGAAGGTTACATTTTGCAAGTGATATATGTTATTCGGCTTTGACTTGTCTAACTAGGGCAAATGTACGATTGTACTCAGCATAGGAGATTATTTTCGGGCCGTATATTTAATTTGGCATACAATATTAGAGCCAAATGTTGCATGGGTTGGCCATTTATTTAACGCCGAATTGTGATACATTGTCTTGCAACGTTCTGGCCATTGGTTTAAATTATTCATCACCGAATGGAGTTGCACTGTCCTACTTAGCTATTAATTAGCACATACAAAAAAGAGACAAAAAGACGATTTTTATTTATAAATTGAGTACAAACAATCGTCATTTTACACATAAAAACTGCCCTACAAATGACTTCTAAACAAAATAAGCAAAAATCTACAAAAACTACATACATAAAATACCAAACAAAAAGTAAAATTACATTAACACTACTTATTCTTCAAGGTCAGACTCCAACGGCTTAACCTCTGGCTGCTCGTATGGAATTGGCTGCTCTAATACCACATTAGTGGCCACTAAGGCTTTAAGCCAGCCTTGTTTGAATCCCTGATTTTTCCAAGGCCGCGTTTTCATCAGCATCGAATGCATTGGAAATCTCGGAGTCGGCAATTTCTTTCGCCTTCCTTGATTATTCCAAATCGGCCTCCAGCTTCGCAATCGCCTCTTTGGCTAACTTGAGCGCTTCGTCACTCGCGTTCGTCCTATCCTCGGCAGCTATCCTGAGAAGATCGGAGCGTTTAGCCTTCTCTTCCTCAGCATTGGCCCTCGCTCGCTCTTCCTTTGTTTTCCTCGCTTCAGATTCGGTCCTAAGAGACGCCACCGCCAATTCGGCCAATGCCTTTTCGGCCTTGCCCTTTTCGGTTTCGATCTCAACTTTAAGTAAGCCGATTTGCTCGACGGCGTCATAGTGACGACGACTGATTTTTGCGATTATGCCCGCCGCTTGAAACAAAACATGGGCAAGTTAATCAGTATAAAAAGAAGCGACATAAAAAACATGTGTCAATTACGTACCAATATCACCAGTTGAGCAGCTAGTACTATCGACACCACATCCAGTTCTGCACGAAACACAGCCCTATCCATCGGCAAGGAAATTGACGAGGCCATACTTAGGGCCACGGCGGGGTCCTTTAAAACCGACGCATCAGCCGAAATAGGCACGTTCTTTATTCTAGATTGGATAATAAACGGCACCATCAAATCCTGTGACTCTTCTATGTATGGCTGTTTATTGATTAAGTCTTTAGAAGAATCGGCCTCGATCTTGGAGAGGCATTTCTCCCCGAACTGTTCGGCCACCAGGTCGTCCGATTGTTCAATGACCGACTTGGCCACAAAACCTTGCTTCATTTCCTCAACAGGAGCAAGTGGAGAAGATTCAGCCTCAACAGGAGCAGGTGGTGGGGGTTCAGATCTGGCGGCTTCGGCCCTTTTTCGGGCTACCATCTTCTCGGCATTTTTTTCTTCTGGCCATCTGTATGAGCGATTCCCCGGCCATGTTTTCAAGATCTGTGCCAGGAAGGTCTCCTAAATCGGTGAAAATATCGTCTTCTAACGATGTGTCAACTCGGCCTAAAGTGGATGGGAGGTTGATGCCGACTTCCTCAAAAGCCAAATTAAGAGCTGCGTCGACTTCCTCCAAGTTGGCCTGGTTTGGTTGTTCAACGGCCTGATTGCCGACTTCACCACTTGGCTCCAAACCCAAACCTTCAAGACCAATGTCCCTAAGGCTCTTGAAGTTTAGGAAAATGAGTGTCGTAAGCTGTTGTTCGCCCTTCGGAATCGGAATGTGATCTGCAGCCGAAAAAGTAGTGTATGTTGGTTCGTATCGCAATAGCACGTGAGCAGCCCGCCCTTGCTTTTGGAGGTTTGGACAGCCAAAGAATTGTAGCACGGTTTTGATTTGCTGAAGCACAGCGTTGTTGGCCGAAACAAGTACTTTCTTCAAATCGTTACCTGCACAAATGAAACGATTAGTACATGGAATCCAAGCCGAATAAACGTATAAGAAATACGTAAAAAAATAGGACTGTAGGGCCACCTGGTTCGCCTCTTTGTCTAGGCACAGGATCTAGGTGATCTTCACCTTTGCCGAATTCCCAGTTGCCTTGGACAACGACCATGACATCGTCAACATGCTTATCAGAGCTGGCAAACATAGTCACCAAATGGTGATTGATGTCCTTGGCCCTGAGAAAGTAGCGTCCTTGCCGACTAGAAGATTTCGCCAAGGCATAACAATGCCGAATAGCAGGGATTCCTAGATTAATCCTAAGTCGGTGATTTAATTCTACTATTCTCATTATGATTCGGTAAAAGTTTATGTTTGGTTGTAAAGGGAGTAGACCCAGTAGCGAAGGACGGCCCTTAAAAACAGGTGAAGAGGGAAACGGACTCCACCTTCAGCGATTGACAAGAGGAGAAAGATGGTCGTACTCGCATTAGTTCTCTTCATGTCAACTACGCTATCTGCCACAAGTGACAAATGGACATCATCTGGAATGAAAAAATGGCGTCGAAAAGCGGAAACATGGTCCGCAGAAAGAAGAGCTTTGAAATGTTTCGCCATCTGAATCAGAATAGAAAATACACTAAACTAAAAACAAACAAGAAAATGGGAGTTGGAATGAGGAAGAAATGCAAAAAAGAGAAGAACTTACAGGTTAGAGAGAGAAGGACAGTGGGGAGCAGATGGAAGTTGCAGAGGTCGTTAAGTGAAAGAGAGATGCTGAGAGGCAACCAAAGAGCCTTGCATATTAAAAAAATACTCGAAGGGACAGCGCGGTTTCATATCGCATTAAATGAGCAACGCGTACGAAGGGACGAGAAATTGTAATGATTTCTAAACTGTGGTCATTCTGACGCTTCGGTATTGGAAGGAGTGCAAACGCCATATTTTTGACTTCCCATACATAAAACCAAACATTCTGACTAATTAGAGTTAGTCGGATGTTTGGGGGACAATTGTGGGGGCCGAATTAAATTAATTAAGGAAGGCCAAGAAATTTGAAAACATCAGGCCAAAGACAATTCGGCTTTGTCCAGGGGCTCTTGAAGTCGAATATACAAATCGGCCATGTAAGGAGCCAAGTAGGAACCAGCACACAACTAGAAAACCGAGTAAGCAACCATGTGCGAGATTAAGAGTGGGCCCGACCCTTGGGCCCAGAAGGTAATATAAAAAGAAGAACATCAACCAAAGAAAGGTATGTAAGAATAGACGAAACAACTTGAGATAGAAGTGAACTTGAGAGAATACTAATTTGTCTGTTGGAGTGCTAATTCTGGTACCCTCGACCGAAGTGTTCATCCCTTTTTCAGGTAGAAATCAGAGGATCAAGGACGTCTGGCTGGATCTTGGAGTATTTCCAAACCACTTCTCCATAGCAGAATATTCCACACCAAATTTCACAAGGGTATGATATGAATAGAAGAGGTATGATAGTATGTCTCAGGGGTATATGATATGAATATAGTCTAGATTGCATAGGGTCTAGATCGGTTTCAACCCGGAATCGTAAAGTGTAATCCGAAACCGATCCGCGAAACATGGTTCCTCAATTTTTCAATCCAGAACCGAACCACGGATTCAAAAAACCAATCCAATGACTGGAGCGGTTTGTAGATTTTATACATTCCTTGTTCAGTCCTAGTGAGACCCACCTTGGGTGTTGTTTCGATAATCTGAATCGTTTATTTTATAAGACTCTTCGTATATATCATCCATGATAAAAATTATATCAATCTGATAATCACAATATTTTTATTTTATTGTATTTGTCTCCGAAAAAATAAACGACAAATATATTTTTAAAAGTAGACCATCTAATTTTTTTTAAAAAAATAAACATAATAAAATAAAAAGGTTGCGAGTATCCTATCAACTTAATGATTTTTTTCATAAATGATACACAAATAAATACGATAAAATAAAAAGATTATAATAATTACATGAATTTAATTTTTATCATAAGTAATACACTTAAGATCCTATAAATAAATGACATAAATTACCAAAACAAGATCCATTAGGTATCCCAAGAGCTCGTCATAACAAGTTGGCACTGTCCACAATTATTGATATAGATACAGATACAGAGTCGTAGACATACATGACTACTCATAATAGTTTTACAACACATAAACTCACCACGGGAAAAATTGTAGGGGCAACATTAATGAGACAAATTTTATTTATTTATTTTTGTTTGATTTCATGTCCCCATTAAATTATTTGAATGGAAAAAAATTTATAAAATGACTACATACTT
The DNA here is from genome assembly GCA_036172215.1 of Camellia granthamiana. Classification (NCBI taxonomy): domain Eukaryota; kingdom Viridiplantae; phylum Streptophyta; class Magnoliopsida; order Ericales; family Theaceae; genus Camellia; species Camellia granthamiana. Next base: position 189,033 of record JAXFYN010000375.1, on the reverse strand, counting down.
TAAAAAGTACAGAATTTAAAAAATAAGAAAACCACACAACAACCACCATTCCTTGATAAGAAAACCACCATTTCTTAAAAAATAAGAAAACCACACAACAATCTTATGCATTTATTAACACTTGACATATTTATGAGTATCACAATTTTGTTGACATATTTATGCATTTATTAACTCTTGACATATTTATAAATATCATAATTTTAAATAAGGTCAATATATTTTTTAAATATGAAATCTACTTTAGATCAATCATAATATTGTTTATAAAGTAGCTGAACAAATTCATTTTTGAAGCTTCATCATGCTTTTCTAGTAAACTTATTTTATTTTAAATGCATCATATATTATTTACATTTAGATTTACAGCGAACATCATCAGTGTCGGATGGAAAGCAATCCGAGGGGGTCACGTGCCCCCCTCAGTTTTGATTTTTTTTTTTTTTTGTGTGTGTATTGTTGTCATATACAAAATGTATTTTTTTTTCTTAAAATATTTTTTGGCTAAGGATTTATTGTATTGTTCACAACAAATAGTTATTTGATATTTAGAGAGTACTATGTGATATTATTTATGTAATAGTTTAAACCAATAGTATAGCAAAAATCTTATAGATTTGATATAATGAACTCATCATTTTTAGACAGTTGACAAACTACTTAGGGCTAGTTTGGGATACCAAAAAAAAATTAAAAAGTTACTAAAAAAGTTAAAAAGTTATCACTATTCACCCAAAAAAAAAAAATTACACAAATTATTACAACAAAGTCTGAACCGTCCCACAGACTGTTGCTGAGTTGCTGAAATGACTTGGAAAAATTGCACAGGCGGGGTGCACAAACAACACAGTGTTGTTCGGCCTGTGGGGCCCATCATGGGTCTCGTTTTGATAATCTGAACTGTTCAATATGTAGAACTCGTCGAGTATTATATGTTTGTAAAAAATCACGTTGATTGGATATCGCTAACTACATGATTAAATCAATTTTGTATAAAAAAATAGATGGTGTTATAATTAACGGTTGAAAAAAAAACTAATTCGATCAGATAGCTATCGATATCCGATTAACGTGATTTTTTTATAGACATATAGTACTCGACGAGTTCTACACATTCAACGGTTTAGATTATTAAAACGGGACTCGTGATGGCCTCTACGGACTGAACAGCACCGTTCAATGTAATGCCAAAAAAGTAACCAACAATTTCTTATCATCAATTCACTCCCCCAGACGGTACGGCCTACTACCTACTATCCTTATCTTCTCCTACACACTAATTTATACAATTTTTTAAGACACATTTTTTCGTAAAAAGTCAAAAGTTAACCCAAACAACCATATTTTTTTCCTCAACTTTTTAGTTCAAAAAGTCAAAAAGTGCACTTATTTAGAATACCCCAAACAACCCCTAGTGTGATTTGTGATTTCACATATTTCGAGCATCACGTAGTCAATGTTATATGATATTCTAAGTTTGTTTAATAATTTTTGTTCAAAACACATCATTTATAAGTAATGTCATCTCTTTAATAAATTTCTGTCAAATAAAAATTAAATAGATTTTATAGTAGTTTGTGCTATAAATGATGTGTTTTTATTTTCTAAAATTAGGAATTTTAATCCATAATTTTTTGTGTTAAAATTGCAAACTTATATGACCATTCCGCGCTGAACTATTCTACACTATTATAGAATTTTAATTTATTCCTATTAATAATGAATATGTAATTTTTTTATGTTTAAATTTTGCTCATGAAATTATTATTATCTTAATATTGATTATAATTTTTTTTATAATACCCCCTCTAACTTAATTTCCAGACTCTGTCACTGATCATTATTACAAATATACACAAAAATAATTATAATAAAAAAAAAATCTCAAAACACTTATGCATTTACTAGTTAAGGAATTCAAACTTGAGATCTAAAAGAAAACAAACCTCTAAACTTCGATCGTCACCCATTAGACCAACCACCCTGTGATTAAAATCTCCAAAAACATAAGAATATTACTTTGTACATAAGCGAGCATAATCAAACCACCGACACTAGTGAGATCTTGCCATCACTAGCTAGCCTATTGATTTATTCACCTATTCACTCACCACTAGATTCATTTATTCTTAATATATTTTTTTAGTAACTCAAACACAATCCTAATTATCATAGTGTGTATAAACTGCTAAGCTTAGAAAATTTTCAAAATATGTTTAAATTTAATTTATTTACATAGCAAACCTACCTTGAATGAAATTTTGATTAGTCAGTCTAGTTTGAATAACTTCATTTATTTTTTTGAGCCTTTTTTTTTAATGTACTTATTAATAGAAGATTATTTACAAATATGTTTAAGTAACTCAATTTATTTTGCATCCTTAAACTTGGGTCCCAAATTTTATTTCTTAGTTTATTTTTATTTTATTTTATCAATTGATTAGAGTTTATTTATAACTACGATTCTAGGAGAACAATTACATCAAAATAGACAATCATGATCATTTATAATTATAAATCATATAATCAGTTAACAACTATAATCAGTAAAGAGATTCTCTCTTTAAACTTTTCTTCTCCTAGGGTTTCTAGAGGTTGTGACAGTCGAGGTGGGAGAGGGGGTTTTCAGCAACCTCTGGCCTCCTCTCCCCTCCCTCTATCCCTCTTTTCTCTTTCCTTTCCTTGTTTTGCTATCCAATAATTAGAAACTTTGGCTTTCCATCCTCTCCCTCTTTTGTGTGGTGTTTCTTTCTCCCCTTCACTTCAACTTCGATCATGGCATTTACAGATCCGCCGTCATGCCTCTTCGCCACCTCCAGCTAGCGTCGCCTCCATGTCCACTTCCTATTTCAGCCATCATTGCCCTCTTCCCTAGATCTACCAGATGTTTCCCCAAATCGTCCATTTTCTCCGTCGGAATCACGACCTCTCTTTGCCTGTTCTGCTACCTTCACCACCGTCGGATTCACCGCTGCCGCTGCGGGTAGTTTGTTGGCTGTGTGTTTGTTTTTTGCTTTTGCTTTTGCTTTTTTGGTTTCTTTTGTGTTTTGTTTTGTTGTTTGTTTGGTTATTTGGAGTCCATTAATATGAGATTGTTAAGCTTACCCTCTCTGTGGTTGGGATCTATAATTTATCTCAGACATGTTTTATTGCCAAATTTTTATGATCGGCTCTACTTTGCAGTATGAGCATAAGTATGAGTACGAGATGTGCATCTGAATATTTTTATAGTTTTCTCTCGTTTGTGCTTCTCGCTATATTTTTACTTTATTTGGTGTAAGTTTTGAAATGGATGGATTCTTATAAGTGCCGTTTGGTTTTCTTGAATGAAATTTTCTACGGATCAAAAAAAAAAAAAATTAACAAGTATAATCTCAAGATATATAAGCCAAATCTCACATGGTATCACATTCTTCCTTGCATGCCATATGATTCTATTCACACATGAAATACTACATTACCAATATAAAAACTAAATTTAAAGTTCTTACTCAATTGTAATAACCCTCATCACTGCTTACCGATAAACTACTGATTACTGCTAAACTGAGACTGATTAGGATTGATAACTGAAGTAATCGAAATACCGAACTAACTGACTGAAATCTGAAACTGATTGATTGAGTATATCTATTTAAATTGCATTCTATCTGTTTGACTGTTTAATTATCTGTTCATGTTTTTATGTTTAAACTGCTGATTGGAGGCCTTATCGGCGGCCAAATCTGAAATTGATTAATGTTCTGCGTTCATTAGAATTTATGTGATTTAATGTTGTATTTATCTGGAATTTGATTTGGTAGGATTAAATTAGATTAAATGGTGTCAAATTGCACAAATTGGCTTTATTTACATTGGTGCCACTTAGTGGCCCACTACATGGACCATTGTTGACCCTTATTACACTCAATACAAAACATTTCATCAGCCAAGTCCCTTGTTTCTGCCGACCAAGAGAGAGAGAGAGAGAGAGGGATAGAAATTGAGTTCCCCCTTGTGATTTGCTTGGTGAATTAAAGAAATTGAAGTGTAGATTGCAAATTGAGCTTGTGTATCTTACATTGAAGACCTAAGGTAGGTCATTGACCTTCTTCAGTGTGTATTTGAGTTTATTCTTGCATGATTAATGGGTCTTTAGTGATCTAAGGCTTGAATTCGTTCAATAGTGTTGAATTATAGCTTAATTCATGTATGCATGTTTACATCCTTGCATTTGGAAGTTGATTTCATGGAATTTGGTACATGCATGTTCATATTATTGGTATAGTCCATGATTTCATCATGTCTTGGAAAGAATTGGCTCAATTGAGCTAGCATTTGGAGCTTTGAAGTTGTTCAATTTATGCATGTTATACATTCATCATGTTCTTGAAATTTAGTTTTGAAATTGAGCTTGATTGAACTACCCTTGGGCTTTGATTTTACTAATTGAGCTTTGAATCATGTTATTCCATATATTTACAAATGTTTTCCAGAAAATTGGCCCAAAGGAATCGAATTTGGTACATTGAAACTTGTTTTGAGCTTGAAGTTCGAATCTGGGAATTCCAGATTTTGAACTCACGCTCGAGCGGGGTTACTGGCGCTCGAGCGTGAAATCCGTGCTCCCAGTACTTTGCACTGTTTTACGATCCGCTCGAGCGTGGTATAGGACGCTCGAGTGAGACCTTGTGTCTTAAGCTCGAGTGGCTATCGAGCGCCCATCGAGCATGATTTTCGAGCATCCAGTACTTTTGACTGTTTTGCAGACCGCTCGAGCGTGGAAAGTGACGCTCGAGCGGGAACCTTTGTCTGTATTTCTGCTCGAGCGGAGTAACCTACGCTCGAGCGGGACCCCTGTTTTCTGAAAATTCTGAAAAATGCTTTAAAGTGCATCTTTGCATCCTCATCTTATCCTAGGCATTTTTAGGCCTAATTTAAAGCATCTTAATGAGGATATAGATGTAGAACCACACCGAGTCCAAGTAGGGACTAAGTCTTTGTCTCCCGAATATGAACTTAGTGTGTGTTCGTTCTGTCACTGTTTAGGGTTGGCTTTCGGAGACGCGCTCTAGCTGCTTATAGCCCAGAACTCTGTGAGTAACAACTGTGTAAAGATATGTTCAAATATGAATATTTTCTGAATACTGAATTGTACTGCTTTCTGAAATGACACTGTTAACTGAATGAATGTATGTCCTATATTCTGAACTGTATTGTGGCATCCTTAGCAACTACTGTTTACTGTTACTGCTACTGTCACAGAGATCTCTGTCGGTTCCCTTGTTGGAACCACTACTGTTTACTGATTGATGGCCATCACTGACTGTTCGGTCTTTCAAGACCTACTGTTTACTGTACTGCTATGCTAATGGACGTACCACATATGACTGAATGACTGATATACTGAATCAATGAACTGTTTTCATTACTGTAATTCTAAACATCTTTACGCATTATGTTATTCACTGGGCTTTAGCTCACTGTTTATATATATATATGTAGGTGTTCAGGCACCAGATCGGAGTTAGGAGTGTGGGTTAGGCTCCCCTTTTTGTCAAACCAACTACTGTGCCTCACTGTGAGATTCCGAGCCTGCCAAGCTATGGCTTAGGGGTGTTTCAATTTCCCCCGTCTGTCTCCGTATCTGTTTTGTATAATTGTATAGACTGAATGTTTTCGTCCTGTACTGTTTAATAGGGATTAGGTCCCTGTTCTGATCGGCTGTAAACGTTGTACATACTGGTTTGCACTGTTTATGTATATGTATGAAAAGTCTTTTTGCATACAGACTCACAGCTCATTGGACATTGTTTATTTACTGTTTTGGTTTCCGCTAGGCCCCTGTACTCTGTCTTACTGTTAAGCAGGCCTTCGGTAATCTCGAATTACTGACCGATTACGGTGCTAAACCCATAGGGGCGGGTTTGGGTCGTGACATCAATGACACATCAAAGATCCTTACTGCAGGCTTGGTATAAATCCTCCAAGATGTCTCCAATGCAAACTTTAAAATCCACGTATCTAACAGCTTGCACTGTACCTAAAAGTAGCTTCTTCTTAAAAATAAAAAATAAAAAGCTTGTTGGTTGGCTTTTTGATTTTTTTTTTTTTTTTTTTTAATGTCATATCATTTCTCTATTTTTTTTTGCACATTTTTTCCAAAAAAGGTTAAAAAGTTGGTTTTTAACCTGCTTCTCAAAATAAGTCGTAGTGTTTTGCATCCTATTTTTTGTTAGGAAAATTGCAAATCAGTGGTGCCTTCACAAAATATTTACAAATTGATGAAAATTTTTATAACTTTAATTATTAAAATTAGTAAAATTTACCACTGTTTTATTTTTATTTTTTTTTAAACATGCACTAATTTGCAATTTTCCCTTCTTTTTTTTCATTTTCCCGAAAAATATAAAAAAATTATTTAATAAATTATTTCTGATAACTATCTTTGAATTTCTTTTTTTCTCAAAAAAAAAAAAAATCACTTTTTAAAATATACCAACAAATTATTTTCAAATTTTGAAAAACAGTTTTCACAATTATTCATTATTTTTGTTATAAAGAGTATCAACAAGAGATTACAATATTCTGGGAGATCTTTGTCATCTCCAGCTTAAAAGTAATAATCATCGTCGACAATTCCCACATGGGTATCACATTCTCAACCTGCAAAATGTACTCCTATTTTTCTTTTACTTATTGAGATCTTTGATTCTGCAAATCCAAGCCTTAGAAAATTACTTTCTATGCAGAGCCTTAATTAATTAATTGTTTAATTCACACCAAAGCATATTCTTAAGACTAACACATGTGGCCCATCCCCAATGGAGTACACGTCAAAGATAATAAAGAAAAACTAATCAGACTAGACAAAACCCAATACCCATAGATCTGTATTTTATTTCATCAAGGTTATGATTTATTTGAATTCCCAATGGAAAAGGATAAATTACTAATACACTCTTAAGATTTGATTAAAATACAAATCGTCCTCTATAATTTTGAAAATTACATTCCACCTTCTGAGGTTTCTAATTTCATAACAAATCGTCCATTTTATTAATAAATCATCAAGTTAATTAACAGTTTTTAATGATATTAAAAATATGTTTCAATTAATAATTTAGGTAATTTTATTATTGTATAGGAAACCAATTATGAATTTTATTTTTTTAGTTAATTATGTTAAATAAAGAATTTTAATAAGGGGATATTTGTAATTTTTCAAACCACATGATCAATCTGTATTTTAAGCAAATCTCAGGGTGTATTTGTAATTTATCCAATGAAAAAATATAATTTATGAGTACTATACAATTTTAAGGTTTAAAAAATAAAAATAAAAAAATCTGAAAAGATCTCCAAGTATTTGGCAAAAGTATCAAAAGCAAGAACACGATCATTATATGCTAAAAGACAACACGGCTAAACTTTGTGGTTAAAACAAACTATATATAAAACATAAGAAAAAAATGTCCGAGTGGACGGGAAAAAACAATTACAAGAAAATGGACAAGTATAATTGAATTTGTGGGGGTATTTTTTGAGTTTATTTTTGATAATTCAAATCATTTATATTGTAAAATTTGCTAATTAGATCATTCATTAAAAAAAAAAAAATCAAGTTAATTAAATATTTGTAACTTATAACATGACCACATTTATGTTTGAAAAAATAAATGCTCAGTATAATTTTGATAATTTTTAAAAAAAATAATTATAGTCTGATCATAAGCAATGCATGTCCGATTAATTTTATTTTTTATATAGATGATATACTTGATAAACCCTATAATATAAATGATTTCGATCATCAAAATAAAATTGTTACAAATCTCAACGGCCTGCTGTGACAGCACCCTCCCTTGTGCCCACAAAATGAGAGAGAGAGAGAGAGAGAAGGAAGGATGGAGACATCCTTTTAACATTTCTTTCATGGAAGTCCCGTAGAGTATGCTTCTTTTCTTTTCTTTTTTCTTTTTTTAAGTGCTATGAAAAAGTAGTTTTATTTTTATCTGAAGGAAAGTGACTAGGAGCCAGGTCAAACCAAGCCAACGTGACTTTTTAGTAATTGGGTTGGGGTGGGGTGGGTTTTCAACATATATAGTATATAATAACAGAATATACTCTTGTTTATTAGGTCTCCTAGTCTCTTCACCAATGAGACTTGTAACTTGGTGGTAAATTGAACCCAATTTGGACTCCCGCCTCTTTCCCAGAGGCACTTCAGTATATTAGTTGTTAGAAGTGCATTCTAGTTATTATGTAATGAAAAAAAAAAAAAAAAGATTAACAAATTTCATAAAGAGCAACTACACTAGCATAGCAAGCCACCTATGGATCTAGCTATAGGTTGTTCAATAAATCGATAGCATAAAGCACCACCTCTAATTTTAATTTAATCCCTTTTACAGAGGCTATGGTGTTCTTGATGCATAGTACTTACAAGAGTAACACCAAACACCAAAAACTACTAAAGCTTATTGTACTAACCACTATGGTAACAATAGTAACACAAAAATGGTAAAAGCCAACAGTGAATGCTAAGATGATAACCTGTCCCACCTCCTATAAACATCATCACAGAGAGAGAGTCCAAATTTATGTTAATTATTGGACAGGCACCATACATGTGCATGTGCTAGAGTTATTTATGTGTCATACTGGGATGAAAACCGACATAAGTTTTTCATTACACGCTTGCTACAACATTTTTGCATCCTTTATTCTCAACAAACTCAAGGGACTACATATTTAATTGATAATTACAATCATAAATCAAATATTTGATAGTCGCTATCATAGATCAAACGCCAAGAATATGCTTATTCATATTTGGTATACCGTAACAATACTTGTCAACAAGACGGCTAAGGAAGGTTCTGTGTTACTCATGGACGGTCAAAGAATCTCATGTCCCACTGCTCGGTCCAAAAATGTATGTCAAAGGGTTGTGGAAATGAACTACTCTCAGCTACCACAATACATGGAATATGCAATCAAAGCCTGATATGCAAAACTGAATGCACTCTTCAATCAAGAGGGGGTTCCAAATTGAAGATCCTCATTGATCTGCTTGTTGTCAACTATAATTCAATTAATCAAGTTTGCAGATCAACTTTTAAACAGCCACCTAATTCATAATTTCATTTGTTTTCAATATATTTTATTGACTAAATCTTAATCCTTGCAACAATAATCTGAAGACCGAGCAATTCATGCATGGTATCACATTCTTCACATTGTGCACTGTGCATTTCAGATTCTATTTTCTCTAATAAATCAATGCAATGTCCTTCCCGTGTTCACAACTGCTTGCAATATGCCTAGAAGGTATACCTTGAGCTGAGTCTCCTTGTGCTAGTCTGAACTGAACTAACTTAAATTCCACCAAAAAGAAACCGAAAGAAGAAGAAAGAATTCAGAGGGTTTTATTAATGTGCTAGTTTTTTCTTTTCTTTTTCCTTTCTTTATTTTTTGTTATTATTATTATTATTATTTTCCCCCTTCTATTGCATCGCACGCTAACATCACTTCCTACATTTGCCGCAAAAGCAGTCAGTCATCTAGCATTACAAACATCCTTAAACATTGACTTACCAATCAAACAAGATCAACAATTTAAAAAGACCAAATAATTCCCCAAAACAATTTCATGTTTGAAATCTACAGGTCTCTGTCGTAGATAATAGTTTGATTCTTGAAAGTTTGGGGTTATTACATAATCATAAACACAATCAATAAACTACAAAATTGACAAAACTAGTCCACCAAAAAATTGGCCATGAAAAACCGAGAGTTTTTTCACATTATTCACTGTGTGATCACTGATTAAGGACCAAACCTAGTATTAGTAATACTGAATCCTAACTTGTAATCAAATTCACCACTCTGCGTTCACTGTATGATAACAATCCATTCTCAACTATATCCTCGATTAACCATACAAAAACTGGAATTCAAAGCCCTAGTTGCACAAATAGCTAATAAATCATACTTCTATGCTCCAATAAATCGAAATCATCAATATCCCATGCAAAACTTTAACTAAAACAGAGAAATTCTAAACACAAAAATACAATTCGAAAAGAACCAAATAAAAGGACATACACTTCAAAATATACATAAAAAGACACAACCAAACTTCTCTGTTTTATTGCAAGCATAAGAAAGCATCATCGATGAATACATTTATTCATCAGACGCAATTATTTCAAGCTACTGCAACTCAAAACCCAAGAGGGAAACAAACCAAACAAAAACAACAAAGTCTTGCAATCAACAACAACAGCATTATTAGACTCCCAAAGACTATTGATAAAGTCATTTCAATGGCTAGATATGTTAAGGTTGAGAGACTTATTGAACCATGCCTTCCAACTACAATTGCTCTTCCTCACAATCCTCTGCTTTTCCTCATCAATGACAGCTTTCTCCGACTGGGGCTTCTTGCAGAGCATGAAATTCCTAACTCCAATCGCCCCAATTGCCTCCCATGGACTCAAAGCTTCAAAATTTATCAAACAAAAACCTCAAATTAAAGATTGAAAATTTAAAAACTAGTTATGGGTATTGAAGAAATTCATCGAATTGGCCATAATATATACCTTCAGGTCCAGCAATGGGGGAGCAGAGGACGAAATCATTGAGATTGGAGCCGAGCACCGGTAGTCGGCCCTCGCGGGCATAGGACTTGAGCGCAGTTTCCATGACGGCGGCGACGAGCTCGCCCTCATGGACTATGAATCGGATCGGACCGGCGCTGCCGAGGACGGTAATGCTGACCAAGAGGCGGTTACCGCCCTTGATGGCCTGGTTCTTCTTCTGCTTGTGGAGAACCATAGTTGATTGCGAAGCAAAGAAAAGACAGAAATTATGAAAAGAAGAGAGAAAAATCTAGCTGAGAGAAGATGGGTTTTCGGGTTTGGATTGGCGTGGAGAGAGAAAGCGATGGAGATTTGGGGGAATGGGTTTAAGGGTCGAGGCCGAGGCAGCGATAGTACCAGCCTTCTTTGCAGGATCCGAAGGAGAAAACAGAGGAGACAGAGATCCCCCTTGAAGGAAAGGGGGAGAAGATGAAGCAATTGCTTGAGATTTCCACCATTCACAATGGGACAGATTGAATTCTACAGAGAAGCAAAAATTGCAGAGAAAGAAATCTAGAGAGAGAAGCGAAAATTGCAGAGAAGGAGAGAGAGAGAGAGAGAGAGAGAGAGAGAGAGAGAGAGAGGGTAGTAGTTGAGATTAGGGGGATGCGGAGGAGACAGAAGGATTGGCGTAGTGTTGCACTATTTATAGGGGGAGTTTTTTTGGGGTTGGGGTAAAGTAAAGATTTCGGATTTGTTAAATTTAAAAACCTTAAGGGCCTTGCTACCTTTCTTAATTTTTGGTCCCCTAATCTCCTTAAATTTTAAATCAAGACCTAAAAAAAAAAATTTGTTCAAAATGACGTCATTTTGGGCATTAAGGGGATTAGAGGAGGCATTTTTAAGGGGGACAAATCATTTTCCAAATCTTAATTTTACGGTGAGGTTGATTTCGACTTATTTGGCAATTGGAAAAAATAAAATAAATTAATTTATTAATTTATTTGAATTATTTTATTTTATTTTATTTTTATGTTTTTTTAAAAGAATAAAAAAAAATTAGTTTTTTTCTTACTATCTAAAATAGGCCAATTAGATTAAGCCTCCGTTTGGCAAGAACTTTTTTGGGCTTTTTTGACTATTTTAGCCACAAAAGACAAAATAGACTTTTTTAGCCACAAAAAACAAAACATCACATCTAACCCATAATCATTACACTCCTCTCTCACAAAAAAAGTCAAAAAAGCCAAAAAGTCAAAAAGCCCTTCCCAAACCAAACTTTTAAGCCCAGGCTAAAAAAGCCAAAAAGTCAAAAAGCCAACCCACTTCCTAAACGGAGGCTAATATGGATTTCTTTTGGTGATCTAAGAATCATTCATCTTGTATAACTAATTAAGTCCTTGTTTGGGAAACTGATTATTTTAGTTTACTTTTTTTATTATTCTAGGCTAGTCAAAATAGTTGTGTTTAGAGCATCTCCAACCCATCCTTTATATCTTCAAATATGAAGGATGGTCTCCTCCAACCCACCCTTCAAATTTATCTCCAATTGGGAGGAGAATGAGTTCATTCTCCATATTTGAAGGGAGGATGAAAAAATGAAGGATCCTCCAAAAACTATTCATTTTGTATTTCTTATTATATTACAAATAACTTTTAATTTGTAAATTTAATTTTTATAAAATTGACATCATTAAAAAGTATAAAATCATACCTTTAAAATGAGTATAATATTAAATATATTTTACAAAAATTTTAAAATTAAATATTTATTAATGAATAAAAATTACTTTTTGAATAGAGTTTGAATGAAGGAAATGAAGGTTTGTGATTGGAGTTTGAATTAATAATGACCTCCTCTATATTTACTTTTTGAATAAAAAATATTATTTTCATCCTTTTATTGAGAGTATTACATTGGAGATGCTCTTAGAAAGTTGATTGATTTTTTTTTATAATTGATTTAATGGTTGTGAAAGAAAAAATGAAATAATTATGAGTTGAATGTGATATTTTGTGATTGTTTGACATGTGCTATTTTAGCACATTATTCTATTTAGGTCGCAATCATCTTATTTAAGTCACATCACCTCTCCCCCACATCACTTCAAACCCAACCTATATTTCACGTTTTTTCATAAAAAGTCAAAAACATCTAACACTTCTCAAACAACTCATTTGTCTTATTGACTATTTTAGTCAAATTTGTCTTTTAGTGAGTTATTTTAGCCAATCATCTTCTCAAATAAGGCTTAAAAAAATTATCTATCTAAAAATTTAAGTTGATTTAATATCGATGATCATACTATTAGATTATTATTTTTATACGATTTATATGTTTTTAAGAATAGACTGTCTATATATTATATTATATATCATATATATGATTTAATCATATAATTATTTATGTTTAATCAATTTAATTTTTTGTATGTATCTTCTTCAAGCCACCAAAATTGGCGTTCACATATATAATAGTATATATATATTTATAGTATTTGGTGTATTTTTTATTCAATTTATGAGGTGAAAATAATTTAAATAATTTTTTTTAAAAAAAAAACTTTTTTGTTTTTTGTTATAGGAAAATTCTCCCACTCGCCCACAGGTCCAAGGCAGCGCCCCTTGTAAAGATCACTAGGGTATCCTGTTGTCCGTTCTGAGTTAGGAGACTATAATCTGGGAATTTGTCCTAACCTCTCAAGGCAAATTCCGCTTAAGTCAGGACTCACATAGCGGAAGAGTATCGAACCCACACCAACTATAATGAAACTGCTTGAGACTAACATCTTAATCAATTGTGCCACACCCAAGAGATTAGTCCAAAAAAATTTAAACCCATTGAATCAAAAAAAAAATTGAACCCTGATACCTAGGGGCTTAATCCCCCAACCTTGCTATTGAAAGACGTGTTTAACTTTTTATTTTGTGTGCTTTAAACTTGTTATGTGGAAAAAAGGCCTTTTGAAGTGAGAGATTGCGTTCCAAAAAAAAAAATCGAGAAAAAGAGAGAGATTGAAATATTATATGGAGTTGTTGCTGGGCCGCAAACGAACCGAGCCGATTCGAGTTTTGCTGAGCTCGAACTTGACTCATTTACTTATCGAGCTCGTTTATTGAGCTTGAGCTCGAGCTTGATTCGATAAGGAACTGGACTCAAACTCGGCTCGACTTGTTAATATTAATGAAACTCGAGTTCGGCTCGGACACGATTGGCCAAATAAGCCTCCGAATTCGGAGCGCCCTTCATGAATGACACGATTGGCCAACACAAAGACTCTGAATTCAGAGCGCCTTTCGTAGATATCACGTTTGGACCGAATAAGCCTCCAAATTCGGAGCGCCTTTCGTGAATGACACGATTGGTCAACACAAAGACTCCGAATTCGGAGCGCCCTTCGTGGATATCATGTTTGGGCCGAATAAGCCTCCGAATTCGGAGCGCCCATTGTGAATGACAGGATTGGCCAACACAAAGACTTCGAATTCGGAGCACCCTTCGAGAATGTAACGTTTGGGCCGAATAAGCCTCCGAATCCGGAGTGACCTTACTACATGGCCACGAACGACTGAGTATTTAGCAATACAGCCGCATAGGGTCCGCAAATACGCAATTATCATACGAATTGATATAAATATTAAACAACGTAGTGTAACAAATATTTATTTATTTCACCAAAGAGGTACAAACACATAGCGTTGGACAAATTTAAAAGTACAAATAATGTGTTTCTTAATATCTAAGTCTTCTCCGGCTCGGCGTCTCCTTTGTCGTCAGTTTTTTCGGCATCATAAGCTTCGAAAGGAAACTTGTAATTCTAAAATAATGGTGACGCCGAAACAACACCGGTAGCTCGTAAGGCCAAAATCCAACCGTGCTTGAAGTCGCGGTTCTCGCATCGACAGACGTCTTCTGCCAATTTTTCCTTAGTCTTTTCAATGCTAATTTTTTGGCTGTCAAAAAAGCCTTCTTCATAAACCCGAGTCCTTATAGCCTCTTTGGCAAACATGTTAGCCATCTCTCTATTAGCCATAGAATGATCCAACAGGCACTGGTTGACTCTGTCTGTGACAACCGGGTTAGTGGCACATGCCGATTGCATCTCAGCCGCCTTAGCCTTTCTTAGCTCATTCTCGACTTTTTTTGTACGGCTCTCCAAATCTCAAATGTGCCCCTACTTTTGCTCGAGCTGTCTTTTCGCCTCGCGCAGGCGCATACCAATTTCATACGCGCTGTAAAGTCCTTGGATCGATCCATGTATACTTTCCCTGAAAATTTCGTAATCACCACGGCCGACGAACGACTGCTGCACCTTTGGCGAAAATATTTGCCATGCGAACTCCACCGCCACGTTGGGGTCACGGACTATTGAGTCCGCTTCAGTCATTGGCGTGTTCCCAATAAAGACCAGAAAGCTCAACGGGCGCAGAGGTCTGCTCGGTTCGTTCAACGCAGCGCTATGACCAGCGGTATGACTCTTTGATCCCCTTCGTTACAGCACCCCATCCTTGGGTGACTTTACTGCATCACCTCTTCTGGGGGACCTGCTCCGACGTCTGGGCGATCGATGTCTCTCTCTTCTCTCTACTGTCACATCTCCCGTTCTTTGAGCTTCGCCTCCAGTAATGCGATGCATTTCAACGTCTAATTCAGCCAAACTTCTTTCTTCTCCTTTACTATTGAAGAACAGTCTCTGAGACATCTATGGCCCTACTCAAGTTTCTGCTCTTGCTCAAATTATCGATTATCGATTGCCCATTTTCGTTGTCTGTGCCAGATTTGTTCCACAACGCCTAGGACTTCTTAAATACTAGATATCTTGTTCATTAATTACGGATGGAGCATTTTCAATGCACCCCGCAGTTAACCCCGCGTCTGTAGTAGGGTTTGAAACATGTCCAAATTGGCATAAGCCATATGTTTTATTCGGCTTTTGGAACGACATACCCAAATGGGACAAGGGCAAATACATCACTATATTCGGCATCTGATGTTATAGCCAAATGACAATACATTACCCCATTTGGCCAGACAAGTTTAGCTTTGAGCCGAATATTTTGTTCAACAGAAGGTTACATATTGCAAGTGATATATGTTATTCGGCTTTGACTTGTCTAACTAGGGCAAATGTACGATTGTACTCGGCATACGAGATTATTTTCGGGCCGTATATTTAATTCGGCATACTATATTAGAGCCAAATATTGCATGGGTTGGCCATTTATTTAACGTCAAATAGTGATACATTGTCTTGCAACATTCTGGCCATTGGTTTAAATTATTCATCACCGAATGGAGTTGCATTGTCCTACTTAGCTATTAATTAGCACATACAGAAAAGAGACAAAAAGGCAATTTTTATTTATAAATTGAGTACAAACAATCGTCATTTTACACATGAAAACTGCCCTACAAATGACTTCTAAACAAAATAAGCAAAAATCTACAAAAACTACATACAGAAAATACCAAACAAAAAGTAAAATTACATTAACACTACTTATTCTTCAAGGTCAGACTCCAACGGCTTAACCTCTAGCTGCTCGTATGGAATTGGCTGCTCTAATACCACATTAGTGGCCACCAGGGCTTTAAGCCAACCTTGTTTGAATCCCTGATTTTTCCAAGGCCGTGTTTTCATCGGCATCGAACGCATTGGAAATCTCGGAGTCGGCAATTTCTTTCGCCTTCTTTGATTCTTCCAAATCGACCTCCAGCTTCGCAATCGCCTCCTTGGCCAACTTGAGCGCTTCGTCACTCGCGTTCGCCCTATCCTCGGCGGCTATCCTAAGAAGATCGGAGCGTTTAGCCTTCTCTTCCTCAACATTGGCCCTCGCTCGCTCTTCCTTTGTTTTCCTCGCTTCAAATTCAGCCCTAAGAGACGCCACTGCCAATTCGGCCAACGCCTCTTTAGCCTTGCCCTTTTCAGTTTCGATCTCAACTTTAAGTAAGCCGATTTGCTCGACGGCGTCATAGTGACGGCGACCGATTTTTGCGATTCTGCCCACCGCCTGAAACAAAACATGGGCAAGTTAATCGGTATAAAAAGAAGCGACATAAAAAACATGTGTCAATTAAGTACCAATATCACTAGTTGAGCAGCTAGTGCTATCGACACTACATCCATTCTGCACGAAACACAGCCCTATTCATCGGCAATGAAATTGACGAGGCCATACTTAGGGCCACGGCGGGGTCCTTCAAAACAGACGCATCAGCCGAAACAGGCGCGTTCTTTATTCTAGGTTGGATAATAAACGGCACCATCAAATCCTGCGACTCTTCTATGTATGGCCGTTTATTGATTAAGTCTTCAGAAGAATCGGCCTCGATCTTGGAGAGGCGTTTCTCCCCGATCTGTTCGGCCACCAGGTCGTCCGATTGTTCAATGACCGACTCGGCCACAACAACTTGCTTCATTTTCTCAACAGGAGCAGGTGGAGAAGATTCAGCCTCAACAGGAGTAGGTGGTGGGGGCTCAGATCTGGCGGCTTCGGCCCTTTTTCGGGCTACCATCTTCTCGGCATTTTTTTCTTCTGGCCATTTGTATGAGTGATTCCCCGGCCATATTTTCAGGATCTGTGCCAGGAAGGTCTCCTAAATCGGTGAAAATATCGTCTTCTAACGATGTGTCAACTCGGCCTAAAGTGGATGGGAGGTTGATGCCGACTTCTTCAAAAGCCAAATTAAGAGCTACGTCGACTTCCTCCAAGTTGGCCTGGTTTGGTTGTTTAGCGGCCTGATTGCCGACTTCACCATTTGGCTCCAAACCCAAACCTTCAAGACCAATGTCCTTAAGGCTCTTGAAGTTTAGGAAAATGAGTGTTGTAAGTTGTTGTTCGCCCCTCGAAATTGGAATGTGATCTGCAGCCGAAAAAGTAGTGTATGTTGGTTCGTATCGCAATAGCACGTGGGCGGCCCGCCCTTGCTTTTGGAGGTTTGGACGGCCAAAGAATTGTAGCGCGGTTTTGATTTGCTGAAGCACAGCGTCGTTGGCCGAAACAAGTACTTTCTTCAAATCGTTACCTGCACAAATGAAACGATTAGTACATGGAATCCAAGCCGAATAAACGTATAAGAAATACGTAAAGAAATAGGACTGTGGGGCCACCTGGTTCGCCTCTTTGTCTAGGCACAGGATCTAGGCGATCTTCGTCTTCGCCGAATTTCCAGTTGCCTTGGACAACGACCATGACGTCGTCAACACGCTTATCAGAGCTGGCAAACATAGTCACCAAATCGTGATCGATGTCCTTGGCCCTGAGAAAGTAGTATCCCTGCCGACTAGAAGATTTCGCCAATGCATAACAATGCCGAATAGCAGGGATTCCTAGATTAATCCTAAGTCGGTGATTTAATTCTACTATTCTCATTATGATTCGGTAAAAGTTTACGTTTGGTTGTAAAGGAAGTAGACCCCAGTAGCGAAGGACGACCCTCAAAAACAGGTGAAGGGGGAAATGGACTCCGCCCTCAGCGATTGACAAGAAGAGAAAGATAATCATACTCGCATTAGTTCTCTCCATGTCAACTACGCTATCTGCCATAAGTGACAGATAGACGTCATCTGGAATGGAAAAATGGCGTCGAAAAGCGGAAACATGGTCCACAGAAAGAAGAGCTTTCAAATGTTTCGCCATCCGAATCAGAATAGAAAATACACTAAACTAAAAACAAACAAGAAAATGGGAGTTGGAATGAGGAAGAAATGCAAAAAAGAGAAGAACTTACAGGTTAGAGAGAGAAGGACAGTGAGGAGCAGATAGAAGTTACAGAGGTCGTGAAGTGAAAGAGAGATGCTGAGAGGCAACCAAAGAGCCTTGCATATTAAAAAAATACTCAAAGGGACAGCACGGTTTCATATCGCATTAAATGAGCAATGCGTACGAAGGGACGGGAAATTGTAATGATTTCTAAACTGTGGTCATTCTGACGCTTCGGTATTGGAAGGAGTGCAAGCGTCGTGTTTTTGACTTCCCATACATAAACCAAACATGCCGACTAATTGGAGTTAGTCGGATGTTTGGGGGGCAATTGTGGGGGCCGAATTAAATTAATTAAGGAAGGCCAAGAAATTTGAAAACATCAAGCTAAAGACAATTCGGCTTTGTCCAGGGGCTCTTGAAGCCGAATATACAAATCGGCCATGTAAGGAGCCGAGTAGGAACCAGCACACAACTAGAAAGCCGAGTAAGCAACCATGTGCGAGATTAAGAGTGGGCCCGACCCTTGGGCCCATAAGGTAATATAAAAAGAGGAACATCAACCAAAGAAATGTATGTGAGAATAGACGAAACAACTTGAGATAGAAGTGAACTTGAGAGAATACTAATTTGTCTGTCAGAGTGCTAATTCCGGCACCCTCGACCGGAGTGTTCATCCATTTTTCAGGTAGAAATCAGAGGATCAAGGACATCTGGCTGGATCTTGGAGTATTTCCAAACCACTTCTCCATAGCAGAATATTCCACACCAAATTTCACAAGGGTATGATATGAATAGAAGAGGTATGATAGTATGTCTCAGGGGTATATGATATGAATATAGTCTAGATTGCATAGGTTCTAGATCGGTTTCAACCCGGAATCGTAAAGTGTAATCCGAAACCGATCCGCGAAACATGGTTCCTCAATTTTTCAATCCAGAACCGAACCACGGATTCAAAAAACCAATCCAATGACTGGAGCGGTTTGTAGATTTTATACATTCCTTGTTCAGTCCTAGTGAGACCCACCTTGGGTTTTGTTTCGATAATTTGAATCGTTTATTTTATAAGACTCTTCGTATATATCATCCATGATAAAAATTATATCAATCTGATAATCACAATATTTTTATTTTATTGTATTTGTCTCCGAAAAAATAAACAACAAATATGTTTTTAAAAGTAGACCACCTAATTTTATTTTTTTTTTAAATAAACATAATAAAATAAAAAGGTTGCGAGTATCCTATCAACTTAATAATTTTTTTCATGAATGATACACAAATAAATGCGATAAAATAAAAAGATTATAATAATTACATGAATTTAATTTTTTTCATAAGTAACACACTTAAGATCCTATAAATAAATGACATAAATTATCAAAACAAGATCCATTAGGTATCCCAAGAGCTCGTCATAACAAGTTGGCACTGTCCACAATTATTGATACAGATACAGAGTCCTAGGCATACATGACTACTCATAATAGTTTTACAACACATAAACTCAACACGGGAAAAATTGTAGGGGCAACATTAATGAGACAAATTTTATTTATTTATTTTTGGTTGATTTCATGTCCATTAAATTATTTGAATGGAAAAAAATCTATAAAATGACTACATACTTTAAAAAGTACAGAATTTAAAAAATAAGAAAACCACACAACAACCACCATTTCTTGATAAGAAAACCACCATTTCTTAAAAAATAAGAAAACCACACAACAATCTTATGCATTTATTAACACTTGACATATTTATGAGTATCACAATTTTGTTGACATATTTATGCATATATTAACTCTTGACATATTTATAAATATCACAATTTTAAATAAGGTCAATATATTTTTTAAATATGAAATCTACTTTAGATCAATCATAATATTGTTTATAAAGTAGCTGAACAAATTCATTTTTGAAGCTTCATCATGCTTTTCTAGTAAACTTATTTTGTTTTATTTTATTTTAAATGCGTCATATATTATTTACATTTAGATTTACAGTGAACATCATCAGTGTCGGAGGGAAAGCAGGCCGAGGGGGGTCACGTGCCCCCCTCAGTTTTGAGATTTTTTTTTTTTTTTTTTTTTTTTTTTGTGTGTATTGTTGTCATATACAAAATGTATGTTTTTTCTTAAAATATTTTTTAGCTAAGGATTTATTGTATTGTTCACAACAAATAGTTATTTGATATTTAGAGAGCATTATGTGATATTATTTATGTAATAGTTTAAACCAATAGTATAGCGAAAATCTTATAGATTGAATATAATGAACTCATTATTTTTAGGCAGTTGACAAACTACTTAGGGCTAGTTTGGGATACCCAAAAAAAAATTAAAAAATCAAAAAGTTACTAAAAAAGTTAAAAAGTTATCATTATTCACCAAAAAAAAAAATTTTACACGCAAATTATTACAATAAAGTCTGAACCGTCCCACAGACTGTTGCTGATTTGCTGAAATGATTTGGAAAAATTGCACAGGCAGGGTGCACAAATAGCACAGTGTTGTTCGGCCTGTGGGGGCCCATCGTGGGTCTCGTTTTGATAATCTGAACCGTGCAATATGTAGAACTCGTTGAGTACTATATGTTTGTAAAAAAGCACGTTGATCAGATATCGCTAACTACATGATTAAATCAATTTTGTATAAAAAAATAGATTGTGTTATAATTAACGGTTGAAAAAAAACTAATTCGATCAGATAGCTATCGATATCCAATTAACGTGATTTTTTTACAGACATATAGTACTCGACTAGTTCTACACATTCAACGGTTCAGATTATTAAAACGGGACTCGTGATGGCCTCTACGGACCGAACAGCACCATTCAATGTAATGCTCAAAAAGTAAGCAACCATTTCTTATCATCAATTCACTCCCCCAGACAGTACGGCCTATTACCTACTGTCCTTATCTTCTCCTATACACTAATTTATACAATTTTTTAAGACACAT
This sequence comes from Camellia granthamiana, assembly GCA_036172215.1. Taxonomy (NCBI): domain Eukaryota; kingdom Viridiplantae; phylum Streptophyta; class Magnoliopsida; order Ericales; family Theaceae; genus Camellia; species Camellia granthamiana. The sequence goes on along the minus strand of JAXFYN010000375.1, from coordinate 167,794 downwards.
TTTTTTCGTAAAAAGTCAAAACGTTAACCCAAATAACCATATTTTTTTCCTCAACTTTTTAGTCTAAAAAGTCAAAAAGTGCACTTATTTAGAATACCCCAAACAACCCCTAGTGTGATTTGTGATTTCACATACTTCGAGCATCACGTAGTCAATGTTATATGGTATTCTAAGTTTGTTTAATAATTTTTGTTCAAAACACATCATTTATAAGTAATGTCATTTCTTTAATAAATTTTTGTCAAATAAAAATTAAATAGATTTTATAATAATTTGTGATATAAATGATGTGTTTTTATTTTCTAAAATAAGAATTTTGATCCATAATTTTTTGTGTTAAAATTGCAAACTTACACGACCATTCCGCGCCGAACTATTCTACACTGTTATAGGATTTTAATTTGTTTCTATTAATAATGAATCTGTAATTTTTTTATATTTAAATTTTGCTCATAAAATTATTATTATCTTAATGTTTATTATAATTTTTTTAAATAAAAAAAAATATAATTAATAATACCTCCTCTAACTTAATTTTCAGACTCTGCCACTTATCATTATTACAAATATACACAAAAATAATTATAATAAAAAAAAATCTCGAAACACTTATGCATTTACTGGTTAAGGAATTCAAACTTGAGACCTGAAAGAAAACAAACCTCTAAACTTTGATCGTTATCCATTGGGTAAACTACCAATAGGTCCTATTTTGGAGACTTATTAACCAATAGGACCTACTTTGGAGACTTAATACCCATTAAGTACTATTTGATAAATTTATTAAGTGATAAAGATAAATTTATCAGTCTTTTTTTTTATGAATAAATTTATAGTGATAAATTTATCAGTCTCTTTGTTTTTATGAATAAATTTTTAGTGATAAATTTATCACTCTCTTATTTTTATAGTGTTAAATTTATTAGTTAGGACCTGTAGGTAAATAAGTCTAGTAAATAGGACTAATTGGTAAGTACTCCTTATTCATTAGACCAACTACCCTGTGATTAAAATCTCCAAAAACATAAGAATATTACTTTGTACATAAGCGAGCATAATCAAACCACCGACACTAGTGAGATCTTGCCATCACTAGCTAGCCTATTGACCTATTCACTCACCACTTGATTCATTTATTCTTAATATATTTTTTTAGCAACTCAAACACAATCCTAATTATCATAGTGTGTATAAACTGCTGAGCCTAGAAAATTTTCAAAATATGTTTAAATTTAATTTATTTACATAGCAAACCTACCTCGAATGAAATTTTGATTAGTCAGTCTAGTTTGAATAACTTCATTTATTTTTTTGAGCCTTTTTTTTAATGTACTTATTAATAGAAGATTATTTACAAATATGTTTAAGTAACTCAATTTATTTTGCATCCTTAAACTTGGGTCCCAAATTTTATTTCTTAATTTATTTTTATTTTATTTTATCAATTGATTAGAGTTTATTTATAACTACGAGTCTAGGAGAACAATTATATCAAAATAGACAATCATGATCATTTATAATTATATATCGTATAATCAGTTAACGACTATAATCAGTCAAGAGATTCTCTCTTTAAACTTTTCTTCTCCTAGGGTTTCTAGAGGTTGTGACAGTTGAAGTGGGAGAGGGGGTTTTCAACGACCTCCGACCTCATCTCCCCTCCCTCTATCCCTCTTTTCTCTTTCCTTTCCTTGTTTTGCTATCCAATAATTAGAAACTTTGGCTTTCCACCCTCTCCCTCTTTTGTGTGGTGTTTCTTTCTCCCCTTTACTTCAACTTCGATCATGGCCTTACAGATCCGCCGTCATGCCTCTCGCCGCCTCCAGCCAGCGTCGCCTCCATGTCCACTTCCTATTTCAGCCATCATTGCCCTCTTCCCTAGATCTACCATATGTTTCCCCAAATCGTCCATTTTCTCCGTAAGAATCACGACCCTTCTTTCCCTGTTCTGCTGCCTTCACCACCGTCGGATTCACCGCTGCCGCTGCGGGTAGTTTGTTGGCTGTGTGTTTGTTTTTTGCTTTTGCTTTTGCTTTTGCTTTTTTGGTTTCTTTTGTGTTTTGTTTTGTTGTTTATTTGGTTATTTGGAGTCCATTAGTGTGGGATTGTTAAGCTTACCCTCTCTATGGTTGGGATCTATAATTATCTCAGACATGTTTTATTGCCAAACTTTTATGATCGGCTATACTTTGCAGTACGAGCATAAGTATGAGTACGAGATGTGCATCTAAATATTTTTATAGTTTTCTCTCGTTTGTGCTTCTCGCTATATTTTTACTTTGTTTGGTGTAAGTTTTGGGATGGATGGATTCTTGTAAGTGCAGTTTGGTTTTCTTGAATGAAATTTTCTACGGATCAAAAAAAAAAAAAATTTTAACAAGTATAATCTCAAGATATATAAGCCAAATCTCACATGGTATCACATTCTTCCTTGCATGCCATATGATTCTATTCACACATGAAACACTACATTACCAATATAAAACTAAATTTAAAGTTCCTACTCAATGACACATCAAAGATCCTTCATGCAGGCTTGGTATAAATCCTCCAAGATGTCTTCAATGCAAACTTTAAAATCCACGTATCTAACAGCTTGCACTGTACCTAAAAGTAGCTTCTTCTTAAAATAAAAAATAAAAAGCTTGTTGGTTGGCTTTTTGATTTTTTTTTTTTTTTTATGTCATATCATTTCTCTATTTTTTTTGCACATTTTTTCCAAAAAAGGTTAAAAAGTTGGTTTTTAACCTACTTTTCAAAATAAGCCATAGTGTTTTGCATCCTATTTTTTGTTAAGAAAATTGCAAATCAGTGGTGCCTTCACAAAAGAAAAATGATTTTGTGCCCGAAAATTTCTGCCCCGAATTGCCCGAACGGCTGAAACGACGTTGTTTCAGCCATTCAATTTTTTATTTTTTTTTTTCTTCTTCTTCCTCAGTCTGATACGCAGTGAGGGAGAAGGAGAGAAAGAGAAAGAGAGGGAGAGGGAGAGGCCGTCGCCGTCGCCGATCGCCACCCTCGCTGCTCTGCTCTGATCGTCGCCGTCGCTGCTATGATTGTCGCCTCCGCCCCTCGTCGGCTCTGCCCCGCTCGTCGCCTCCGCCGATCGCGTCGCCTCCACCGCCTCCGCCCCCTCCTCCTCCATTTTTTAGGCCCCCTCCAGTCCCCCTCCCCCCTCCCCCTCCTCCTCCTCCCCCCCCCCTTCCCCTCCCCCCTCCCCCCTCCCCCTCCGTCTTCTTCTTCCTTCTGCTAAAAAAAAAAAAAAAATGGAATTCGGGACATTCGGGGGAGCTCAAATTCGAGCTCCCAATCAGTTCTGCTTCACAAAAAATTTACAAATTGATGAAAATTTTTATAACTTTAATTATTAAAATTAGTAAAATTTACCACTGTTTTATTTTTATTTTTTTTTAAACATGCACTAATTTGCAATTTTCCCTTCTTTTTTTTTCATTTTCCCGAAAAATATAAAAAATTTATTTAATAAATTATTTCTGATAACTATCTTTGAATTTCTTTTTTTCTCAAAAAAAAAATCACTTTTTAAAATATACCAACAAATTATTTTCAAATTTTGAAAAGAATAATACTTGAGACCCCCTTTTGGGGGTCACCCCCTCACCCCCTTTGCCATGTGTCAGGGAGTGATTGGAGGAGCAGGAAAAAAAAGAAAAAGAAAAAGAAAAAGAAAAAGCAACCAATGAGAGAGAGAGGGGGTCAAAGAGGGTGATGGGAAAAGGAGGGATGAATCATTGTTGTTTTGAAAAACAGTTTTCACAATTATTCATTATTTTTGTTATAAAGAGTATCAACAAGAGATTACAATATTCTGGGAGATCTTTGTCATCTCCAGCTTAAAAGTAATAATCATCGTCGACAATTCCCACATGGGTATCACATTCTCAACCCGCAAAATGTACTCCTATTTTCTTTTACTTAGTGAGATCTTTGATTCTGTAAATCCAAGCCTTAGAAAATTACTTTCTATGCAGAGCCTTAATTAATTAATTGTTTAATTCACACCAAACATAGCATATTCTTAAGACTAACACATGTGGCCCATCCCCAATGGAGTACAAGTCAAAGATAATAAAGAAAAACAAATCAGAATAGACAAAACCCAATACCCATAGATCTGTATTTTATTTCATCAAGGTTATGATTTATTTGAATTCCCAATGGAAAAGGATAAATTACTAATACACCCTAAAGATTTGATTAAAATACAAATCGTCCTCTATAATTTTAAAAATTACATTTCATTCTCTGAGATTTTTAATTTCATAGCAAATTATCCATTTTATTAATAAATTATCAAGCCAATTAACAGTTTTTAATAATGTTAAACATATGTTTCAATTAACAATTTAGGTGATTTTATTATTGTATAGGAAAACAATTATGAATTTCATTTTTTTAGTTAATTATGTTAAATAAAGAATTTTAATAAGGGAATATTTATCATTTTTCAAACCACATGGTACAATCTGTATTTTAAACAAATCTCAGGGATGTATTTGTAATTTACCCAATGAAAAATTATAATTTATGAGTACTATACAATTTTAAGGTTTAAAAAAAATAAATAAATAAAATAAAATGTGAAAAGATCTCCTAGCATTTGGCAAAAGTATCAAAAGCAATAACACGATCATTATATGCTAAGACAACACGGCTAAACTTCTTTGGTTAAAACAAACTATATATATAACATAAGAAAAAAATGTCCGAGTGGACGGGAAAAAACAATTACAACAAAATGGACGAGTATAATTGAATTTGTGGGGGTATTTTTTGAGTTTATTTTTGATAAGTCGAATCTTTTATATTGTAAAATTTGTTAATTAGATCATTCATAAAAAATAAAAATAAAAAATCAAGTTAATTAAATATTTGTAACTTATAACATGACCACATTTATGTTTGAAAAAATAAATGCTCAGTATAATTTTGATAATTTTAAAAAAAAATAATTATAGTCCGATCATGAGCAATGCATGTCCGATTAATTTTATTTTTTATATTAATAATATACTCGATAAACCCTATAATATAAATAATTTCGATCATCAAAATAAAATCGATACAAATCTCAACCAGCCTGCTGTGACAGCACCCTCCATTGTGCCCACAAAATGTGAGAGAGAGAGAGAGAGAGAGAGAGAGGAGGATGGAGACGTAACCTTTTAACATTTCTTTCATGGAAGTCCAGTAGAGTATGCTTCTTTTCTTTTTTTTTTCTTTTTTCAAGTGCTATGAAAAAGTAGTTTTAGTTTTATCTGAAGGAAAGTGACTAACAGGAGCCAGGTCAAACCAAGCCAACATGACTTTTTAGTAATTGGGTTGGGGTGAGGTGGGTTTTCAACATGTATAGTATATAATAACAGAATATACTCTTGTTTATTAGGTCTCCTAGTCTCTTCACCAATGAGACTTGTAACTTGGTGGTAAATTGAACCCAATTTGGACTCCCACCTCTTTCCCAGAGGCACTTCAGTATACTAGTTGTTAGAAGTGCATTCTAGTTATTATGTAATGAAAAAAAAAAAAAAAGGATTAACAAATTTCATAAAGAGCAACTACACTAGCACAGCAAGCCACCTATGGATCTAGCTATAGGTTGTTCAATAAATTGATTAGCAAAAAGCACCACCTCTAATTTTAATTGGGAAAATGACTCAGAGCTCGATTTTTTTGAGGCTCGAGAGGCTCGAAAGAGGGAGAGGAGAAAGAGAAGGGAGGGAGAGAAGAGAAGGGAGGGAGAGGACCGTCTGCCGCTGCTCCCCTCGCCGATCGTGGGTCGTCCTCGTCGCAGCCCAGCCCCGCCGTGGGTCGTCCTCGCCTCGCCGATCGTCGCAGCAGCCTCGCCTCGCCTCGCCTCCGCCGCAGCAGCCTCGCCTCGCCTCCACCGCCATTTTAATGGCCCCCTCCAGTTCCTCCTCCCTCCTCCTCCTCTCCTCCTCCCCCCTCCTCCTCCTCCCTCCCTCCCTCCCTCCCTCCTCCTCTCTCCCCTTCTTCCTGGTTTTCTTCTTCTGCAAAAAAAAAAATTTAGAGAAGATGAAGTCGAAAATAAGAAAAGAAAAGAAAAAAAAAAAAAAAATCGTTTTGACCCTCGAGCCAAATCTCGAGCCTCAAGTGTCGAGCTACCAATCACTGCCGTTTTAATTGAGTCCCTTTTACAGAGGCTATGGTGTTCTTGATGCATAGTACTTACAAGAGTAACACCAAACACCAAAAACTACTAGAGCTTATTGTACTAACCACTATGGTAACAATAGTAACACAAAAATGGTAAAAGCCAACAGTGAATGCTAAGATGATAACCTGTCCCACCTCCTACAAACATTATCACAGAGAGAGAGAGTCCAAATTTATGTTAATTATTGGACAGGTACCATACATGTGCATGTGCTACAGATATTTATGTGTCGTACTGGGATGAAAACCGACATAAGCTTTTCAGTACACGCTTGCTACAACATTTTTGCATCGTTTATTCTCAACAAACTCAAGGGACTACATATTTAATTGATAATTACAATCATAAATCAAATATTTGATAGTCGCTATCATAGATCAAACACCAAGAATATGCTTATTCATATTTGGTATACCTAAACAATACTTGTCAACAAGACGGCTAAGGAAGGTTCTGTGTTACTCATCGCCGGTCAAAGAATCTCATGTCCCACTGCTTGGTCCAAAAATGTATTTCAAAGGGTTGTGGAAACGAACTACTCTCAGCTACCACAATACATGAAATATGCAATCAAAGCCTGATATGCAAAACTGAATGCACTCTTCAATCAAGAGGGGGTTCCAAATTGAAGATCCTCATTGATCTGCTTGTCGTCAACTATAATTCAATTAATCAAGTTCGCAGATCAACTTTTAAACAGCCACCTAATTCATAATTTCATTTGTTTTCAATATAATTTATTGACTAAATCTTAATCCTTGCAACAATAATCTGAAGACCGAACAATTCATGCATGGTATCACATTCTTCACATTGTGCACTGTGCATTTCAGATTCTATTTTCTCTAATAAATCAATGCAATGTCCTTCCCGTGTTCACAACTGCTTGCAATATGCCTAGAAGGTATACCCGGAGCTGAGTCTCCTTGTGCTAGTCTGAACTGAACTAACTTAAATTCCACCAAAAAGAAACCGAAAAAAGAAGAAAGAATTCACAGGGTTTTATTAATGTGCTAGTTTTTTCTTTTCTTTTTCCTTTCTTTATTTTTTGTTATTATTATTATTATTATTTTCCCCCTTCTATTGCATCGCACGCTAACATCACTTCCTACATTTGCCGCAAAAGCAGTCAGTCATCTAGCATTACAAACATCCTTAAACATTGACTTACCAATCAAACAAGATCAACAATTTAAAAAGACCAAATAATTCCCCAAAACAATTTCATGTTTGAAATCTACAGGTCTCTGTCGTAGATAATAGTTTGATTCTTGAAAGTTTGGGGTTATTACATAATCATAAACACAATCAATAAACTACAAAATTGACAAAACTAGTCCACCAAAAAATTGGCCATGAAAAACCGAGAGTTTTTTCACATTATTCACTGTGTGATCACTGATTAAGGACCAAACCTAGTATTAGTAATACTGAATCCTAACTTGTAATCAAATTCACCACTCTGCGTTCACTGTATGATAACAATCCATTCTCAACTATATCCTCGATTAACCATACAAAAACTGGAATTCAAAGCCCTAGTTGCACAAATAGCTAATAAATCATACTTCTATGCTCCAATAAATCGAAATCATCAATATCCCATGCAAAACTTTAACTAAAACAGAGAAATTCTAAACACAAAAATACAATTCGAAAAGAACCAAATAAAAGGACATACACTTCAAAATATACATAAAAAGACACAACCAAACTTCTCTGTTTTATTGCAAGCATAAGAAAGCATCATCGATGAATACATTTATTCATCAGACGCAATTATTTCAAGCTACTGCAACTCAAAACCCAAGAGGGAAACAAACCAAACAAAAACAACAAAGTCTTGCAATCAACAACAACAGCATTATTAGACTCCCAAAGACTATTGATAAAGTCATTTCAATGGCTAGATATGTTAAGGTTGAGAGACTTATTGAACCATGCCTTCCAACTACAATTGCTCTTCCTCACAATCCTCTGCTTTTCCTCATCAATGACAGCTTTCTCCGACTGGGGCTTCTTGCAGAGCATGAAATTCCTAACTCCAATCGCCCCAATTGCCTCCCATGGACTCAAAGCTTCAAAATTTATCAAACAAAAACCTCAAATTAAAGATTGAAAATTTAAAAACTAGTTATGGGTATTGAAGAAATTCATCGAATTGGCAATAATATATACCTTCAGGTCCAGCAATGGGGGAGCAGAGGACGAAATCATTGAGATTGGAGCCGAGCACCGGTAGTCGGCCCTCGCGGGCATAGGACTTGAGCGCAGTTTCCATGACGGCGGCGACGAGCTCGCCCTCATGGACTATGAATCGGATCGGACCGGCGCTGCCGAGGACGGTAATGCTGACCAAGAGGCGGTTACCGCCCTTGATGGCCTGGTTCTTCTTCTGCTTGTGGAGAACCATAGTTGAATGCGAAGCAAAGAAAAGACAGAAATTATGAAAAGAAGAGAGAAAAATCTAGCTGAGAGAAGATGGGTTTTGGGGTTTGGATTGGCGTGGCGAGAGAAAGCGATGGAGATTTGAGGGGAATGGGCTTTAAGGGTCGAGGCCGAGGCAGCGATAGTACCAGCCTTCTTTGCAGGATCCGAAGGAGAAAACAGAGGAGACAGAGATCCCCCTTGAAGGAAAGGGGGAGAAGATGAAGCAATTGCTTGAGATTTCCACCATTCACAATGGGACAGATTGAATTCTAGAGAGAAGCAAAAATTGCAGAGAGGGAAATCTAGAGAGAGAAGCGAAAATTGCAGAGAAGGAGAGAGAGAGAGAGAGAGAGAGAGAGAGAGAGAGAGGGGGGGGTAGTAGTTGAGATTAGGGGGATGCGGAGGAGACAGAAGGATTGGCGTAGTATTGCACTATTTATAGGGGGAGTTTTTTTGGGGTTAGGGTGTAAAGTAAAGATTTCGGATTTGTTAAATTTTTTAAAAATCTTAATTTTACGGTGAGGTTGATTTCGACTTATTCGGCAATTGGAAAAAATAAAATAAAATAAAATAAATTTATTTTATTTTATTTTTATGTTTTTTTAAAAGAATAAAAAAAATATGTGGTGGTGTTTGGGAAGCAAGTTCCCAAATTTTTTTCTCATTTTTTCCACTAAAAGACAAAAGTTTTGCAAAACCAAAAAAAAACACATTCAAACAAAATATCACATCCAACCCCATAATCATTTCACTTTTTCTCTCACAAACATCACATCCAACCACATAAAAACCCAACTATCTTCCCAAACACTAAAAAATTTTTATCTCATAAAAATCTACATTTAATAAAATCTACATAAAAACTCACTTCCCAAACACCCACATAGTTTTTTTCTTACTATCTAAAATAGGCCAATTAGATTAATTTGGATTTATTTTGATGATCTAAGAATCATTCATCTTGTATAACTAATTAAGGCCTTGTTTGGAAAACTGATTATTTTAGTTGACTTTTTTTTATTATTTTAGGCTAGTTAAAATAGTTGTGTTTGAAAAGTTGATTGGTTTTTTTTTTACAGTCAGTGCTAGGGAGCTCGAATCTGAGCTCCCCCGAATGCCCCTAAAAACAAAAACGACGTCGTTTTTGCTTTTTTTTTTTTTTTTTTTTTCAGCAGAAGGAAGAAGAAGACAGCAGAAGGAAGAAGAAGACGGGGGAGAAAGGAGGAGGAGGAGGAGGAGGAGGAGGAGGAGGGGGAGGGGGGAGGAGGAGGAAGAAGGACTGGAGGGGGCCTAAAAAATGGGGCTGGAGGCGGAGACGGGGGGCGGAGGCAAGACAGAGGCATGGCGATCGGCGACGGAGGCGGAGGCGCAGCGATCGGCGAAGGTGGAGGCGCGGCGATCGGCGGCGGAGGCGACGCGATCTGCTTCCCCTCTCTCTCTCCCTCTCCCTCACCCTCACCCTCACCCTCACCCTCACCCTCACCCTCACCCTTACCCCGTTTCAGACTGGAGGAAGAAAAAAAAAATTTGAATTACTGAAACGACGTCGTTTCAGCAATTCGGGGCATTCAGGGGACGTCAATTCGAGCTCCCAAGCTTTATTCTTTTTTTTATAATTGATTTAATGGTTGTGAAAGAAAAAATAAAATAATTATGAGTTAAATGTGATATTTTGTGATTGTTTGACATGTACTAAAATAGCACATGCTATTTTAGTACATTATTCTATTTAGGTCGCAATTATCTTATTTAAATCATATCACCTCTCTCCCACATCACTTCAAATCCAACCTATATTTCACGTTTTTTCATAAAAAGTCAAAAAGTATACTAATCTAACACTTCTCAAACAATTCATTTGTCTTATTGACTATTTTAGCCAATTTTGTCTTTTAGTGAGTTATTTTAGCCAACCATCTTCTCAAATAAGGCTTAAAAAAATTATCTATCTAAAAATTTAAGTTGATTTAATATCGATGATCATACTATTAGATTATTATTTTTATACGATTTATATGTATCATTTTGGGAACATAGTAAAAAGTCACGTTTTTAGACAAAATGTCCAAAAAATGTGGCTGCCAAAAACGCAACAAAATCCCTTTGGGAAGTGCAAAAAATGCAGCCTTAAAATTACAAATTAGGGCCTATGAAAAAAAAATAAAAAAATAAATCTCTTATATTGGGTAAGGGTATTTTGGTTATTTTAATTTGATTTGACACCATAAATAAATATTAAACTAAAAAGCAAAAAGTCAGCTTTTTACCAACTTCCCAAATCACTTCCAAAAAAGCCAAAAAGCTTGGTAAAAAGCCAAAAATCAACTTTTTACCAACTTCCCAAAACAACCATATGTTTTTAAGAATAGACTGTCTATATATTATATTATATATCATATATATGATTTAATCATATAATTATTTATGTCTGATCAATTTAATTTTTTGTATGTATCTTCTTCAAGCCACCAAAATTGGCGTCTACATATATAATAGTATATATATTTATAGTATTTGGTGTATTTTTTATTCAATTTATGAGGTGAAAATAATTTAAATAAATTTTTTTTAAAAAAAACTTTTTTGTTTTTTGTTACAGGAAAATTCTCCCACTCGCCCACAGGTCCAAGGCAACGCCCCTTGTAAAGATTACTAGAGTATCATGTTGTCTGTTCTGAGTTAGGAGACTATAACCTGGGAACTTGTTCTGACCTCTCAAGACAAATTCCGCTTAAGTCAGGACTTACATAGCAGAAGAGTATCAAACTCACACCAAATATATGAAAATTGCTTGAGACTAACCTCTTAATCAATTGTGCTACACCCAAGAGATTAGTCCAAAAAAAATTTGAACCCATTGGATCAAAAAAAAAAATTTGAACCCTCATACCTTGGGGCTTAATCCCCTAGCCTTGCTATTGAAAGACGTGTTTAACTTTTTATTTTGTGTGCTTTAAACTTGTTAAGTTATGTGGAAAAAAAGCCTTCTTTTGAAGAGAGCGATTGCGTTCCAAAAAAAAAAAATCGAGAAAAAGAGAGAGATTGAAATATTATACGGAGTTGTTGTTGGGCCGCAAACGAATCGAACCGAGTCGAGTTTTACTGAGCTCGAACTTGGCTCATTTACTTATCGAGCTCGTTTATTGAGCTTGAGCTCGATTCGATAAGGAACTGGACTCAAACTCGGCTTGGCTTGTTAATATTAATAAAACTCGAGTTCGGCTCGACTCAGCTCCATAAATTTTTTTAATATTACTTATATTATTTAAATAAAAAATATTATTTATATTATTTAATATAAATAATGTATTTATTATATAATTTAAATAAAAATAAAAGAGCTGAGCTTATGCGAGTTCGAACTTGGCTCGTTTACTAAACGAGTCTAATATTCGAACTCAAGCTCAGCTGGTTTACTAAATGAGCCGAGCTGTTAACGAGCCGAGCCGAACTTGTTTATGAACAGTTTGGTTCATTTTACAGCCTTAGTTGTTATTAGAATTTTTTTTTTTCTTTTCATTTTTTAAGATCTTGTGTAAATCAAACATTAAAAATTGGAATTTTTATTTAGATCCTATAAAAAAAAATGGGACTTACATATAAATCGTACTAAAAGTGAACTTCTTATTTAATAGGTCCTATGATAATTAATGATATTTTTCATCATGCACTATTAAAAAAAGTCACTAATTATTAATTTTCAATGACAATTTGAAAATTATCACAAAAAAATCACAAATTATAAGTTTTAGCATTAAAAAATTATCATAAGAAAACGTCACTAATTTTTAACTTTTAGCGACAATTTAAAAAATTCATCACAGAAAAATATCACTAATTATAAATTTTAGCGGCAATTTATAAAAATCGTGACAAAAAAAGTCATTAATTATCAATTTTTAGCGATATATATAAAAAATCGTCACAAGTAATTATTTTTAGTAACGATTATACTAGAACTTATTTTCAGTAAGACTTGATTGGAATTAAATCCAATTATTGGGACCCATTAATAGTTTACCAAAAAAAAAAAAAATTTTATTACGTTAAGGATAATTAAAATATTTTGGGTTATGCTAAAGATCCCAAATGATTTATCAAATTTTCTACCAAACCTCTCACATGGGTATGGAACCTACACACATATGAGTTTGTGTAGATCCGACATCCATTTAAGAGATTTGGTAAATTATTTGGGATTTATAACATTTTTTAAATATTTTTGTTAATTTAAGGGTAGTAATTTTTTTGGGACAAAATTATCTTTAATTTAGTTTCATTACTCTACTACCTCTAACTGCCATTGCAAGGCTTTGTTTGGCATACCTACTGGAAGCTAAAATTGTTACAAAAAGACAAAATAAACTTTTTAGCTCAATAAGACAAAATATCACATCCAAACTATAATCATTATATTTTTTTCTCACAAAAATCAAAAAAATTAAAAATCTTATCTCAAACGAGACTTTTTAACTCTAAACTAAAATAATCAAAAAGTTAAAAAACAAACCGACATTCCAAACGAAGACTTACTCTACTATCTCTAAACGCCAACAACTTTTCAATAACTACCACCGATTGTCTATGACCATTTTTCAGTGACTTTCCGATTAAGTGAGATTTCACTGATTGAGCATTCTCTGATAACAATTTGATGAAGTTAAATTTCATCGTGCAAAATTAGTAAATTTTTTACTATTTTCAAAATTGAAAAAGTTTCAAGTTATAGCTAAAAAAAATGGGAAAATTACTATTTCGGGGAGAGTTTTTAAATTGGGTGCATCACCACGGTTTTATTTTCGATAATTCAAACTATTCAATATATAGACATCGTCAAGTATTTCATGTTTGCAAAAATTACGTTGATCAAATATCAATAGACACTTGATTAGAACATATTTTTGTCTATGGCTCTTGATCAAAACATATTTGTGTCAATAATTTATTTTTAAAATCATAATTATCATTAACAAAAACATGTTCTGATCAAGGGGCTATCGATACTCAATCAATATAATTTTTTGAAGAGATGAAGTACTCGACAAACTCTAAACATTGTATGGTTCAGATCATCAAAATGAAACTCACGGTGAGTACCACGGGCCCAACAACACCGTTCAATTTACTTTACAAACTGAAGAGAAACCTTATCCTTTAAAAATTATTACACATTAATGAAAAAGTTTATAATTTTAACTACTAATATTTATAATGTTTTTTTACTTTTTTATAAATATTTTTTTTCTGACTAACGTGTAATTCTCTTCAAAAATAAAAAATATAAAAAATTGAAGAAGTTTCAAGTTATAACTTTTACTAGTTTCAAGTTATAGTTACACTGATTTTAATTGAGCCTCGCTAATGGATGGTAAAAGATAGAATTGGTCTCCCAAATTAATTATTCTAGTAAATTGGATACCAAATTATTCACATAAAAAAATAAATCTGCAGCCAAAGTTATTTAAATATTTTGTGATTGATTTGTAAAAGTAATTTAAAGGGACAATTTCAATGCAATGGTGGTTTTGAAAAAAATTATAAATAAATGATAAACTTTATAAATATTAATAATGAGAAAATATTAAAAAAAAATTATTAATTTATAATTATTTTTTAACTACACCACTTATTTGTAATTTTTCCTTATTTAAAACTCTCTTGAGGATTACTTCCCTCCGAGATCGATCACGAAAAAGTCCACAAAAAACACTTGATATGCGATTTGATGTCACAAAGCAAACGGTAAATCAAAATCAAAATCAAAATCAAAAGCGCTGTATGGATGCAATTCTTCAACAACTAACAGCTCCTCATCCATAAAAGTCACCACCAAACCGGTGGCTATAGACTAGTTTGGGCGCTCGTTTGGCACGTTGATTATTTAGCTATTTAATTATTTTATAAGATAAAAAAAAAATTGTACTTAGAATGGTTTATAAAAAAAAATTTAGTTGAATAGATGATTGTGGGAAAAAAAAATACTTAATGTGTAATATGTGATATTTTATTTTATTAATTATTTTAATTATTTTTATTTATGTTTATTGATAATTTTAGCCAATTTAACTCATCCTAGAGAATCATGCCATGATGCCATATATACATATATTAGTTTTAAAGGGTCTGTGCAAAATACGGGCTATTATTACAGTATATTTAAATTTTATATTTTGATAATTTTTTAAAAAAATGAGAATGTTATTATATGAAATTCAATAGAATAAATAAGAGGTATTTTTTTTCAGGTCCCTGGTATTATGATTTTATAACATAAAGGACACAAAATATTTTCATAATGTCTAAGGTCCATCAACAATATTTTCATAATGTCTAAGGTCCCTTAACCTTGATCCAGAGAAATTTCAGTTCAGAGAAATTTGGTCCAGAGAAATTTCAGTCCAGAGAAAATTGGTCAGAGAAATTCTGGCCCACAGAAATTTCTCTGGACCAAATTTCTCTGGATGAGTTTCTCTACTTTTCTTCTCATTCACATCCAAATCATTGTGATTCATTAGGTAAGCAACATTGTTCTACTGAATTCAACCGGAAAAATTCCACATTGTAATATATAAGCAACATTAGAAGGGATAACAATGGCAACTTATCAGAACCACAGAAATTCTGAAAAAAATTTGAGAATTTCTCTGGTTTGTTATTGAAATATCAATTGAGAATTTCTCTGATTTATTAAAAATAACAATTGAGAATTTCTCTGGTTTATTAAAAATAACAATTGAGAATTTCTCTGATTTGTAATATCTGAAAAAATTTCTGCAACTTACCCAAATCTGTTCTTCGCTTTTTTCCAGTTGAGAGAATTTCTCAAGTTCAAATCAGAGAAAATTCAATCCAACTCTGAGAATTTCTCTGGTCCAAACCAGAGAAATTCAATAAAAATCATAGAATTTCTCTAGACTTCCCACTTAAAAATTCTCTTCAAATTTCTCTGATTTGCAAATTTCTTTAGTTTCCTCCCAGAGAAATTTCTAGAATTACTCTGGATTCCAAACCAGAGAAAAACAATGGACACACAAACACATTAAATAGAGAAAGAGAGAGAGGGGTTAGACAAATGTTAATACCTAGAGAACCAATAGAAGAGACCCAACTAACCTGGAGACATGAAAGCAAATAGCACTCAGGAAAAATTCCCAGAGAAATTTTTCTCTGCCTTTCCTGCCTCTGTTAGACTCAATACTTCAGAGAAATTTGAAAATTTCTCTGATTTCACCGGCCTTCAATTGATCAAAATGAATCCAGAAAAATTTAAAAACCCAGAGAAAATTATTGGGTTCTATACTCAACACAAGATTAACATCTCTCAAAGCCAAATCAAGCCTATTCAAAGTCTCGTAACACGTGGCTCTCTTCAACAAAGCCTTGCTATACTTGGGAGCAACTTGAAGAGCCAAATTACATTCATCTATAGCTCTCGGGTACTCACCGATTCCAATCTGCACATAACAAGCGGCCATATTGCTACGCAAGTGAGCAACATCGATGTGATTTTTGGGCAACAATTTGAGAGCTTTTTCGTATTTCAACATAGCACCTTCGTGAATAATTAATAGTTGTGGTGATTTTATTGTTGTATAGGAAAATAATTAAGAGTTTTATTTTTCTATTAAGTTTGATAATTTGCTACACACCCAATGATATAAAACCCAACTTCCACATCACAATGTTGGAAAATGTTTGAGACCTTCAAAAGCTCACACAATTCGATTTACAATTATATGGTACGATATGTATCATTTTTTGATTTGTTCCAAATTTATTATAAAAAAAAATTATGGTGTGTGGCTTTCCTCAACAGATAAATATAAAACAAATATTAATTCCCCCATCTAAAAAAACTACTAAGATAATTCACTAAACTAATAAAAAAGTAAAAGAAAATACATATATATACAAATGACTAATTTTATTAATAAATAAATCATACTCGCATAACAAATGATTAATTTTATTAATAAGTAAATCATTAAGTAAATTAATAATTTTTAATGATATGAAAAATATTTTTCAATTAACCATTTTGTTAATAAATAAAGCATTAAGTCAATTAACAATTTTTAATTGAAAAATATTTTTCAATAAACAATTTTGGTAATTTATTATTGTATAGGAGAATAGTTATTTTTTTTCCTGATTATTGTATTAAATTAAAATTTATAACAAACGATAGTTGTATTTTCTAATATTATAGGACCAATTCATATTTTAAACAAATCTTATGAGTGTATTTGTAATTTGTTAAAAAATAAAAGATTTATGTTTCATAATTGACCAAGAATATTTGCATAATCATGAAAAAAACTTTCACCTAACATATAGGCTACCATTAGTAAATTATTCAAAATAAAGGACAATATAGGAAGAAAAAAAGACCAGCCATAAGCAAGATAGAGCTTCTTATATATATGGACTAGCGGTTGACACACGCAACACGTAGAGAATGAGGCATGCCTAACCACTGCTCTTACCTCAACTCCATCCCCTCTCCGGATCAAGGCAATAACTCTTTTTTTTTTTTTACCCCATTCATGTTGCACATCGGACTGTAACCCTGGTTGTAGACCAAGACTGATTCCACCCCTATACTTGATCAAGCTGAGCTAGGAAGTCTTCCATTCTTGCATCCTATCTTTTAAGGAAGTATGCCGATCTGATTAAAGCCTTTGTCTTTCTTTTAGCAACACTGCTTTCTCATCACATATCAACCTATTCTTTCCTCACTTGAGAGGCATGTGCAATTTAAATAAGTAAAAATAAAATAAAATATTTATCATATATATTGTGTTTGATTTAAGTTATAAAAGTCTTCTTCATTATATTATTTGTTCATAGTTGGAGTCCCATCTCCATTATTTGTCTAATAATTTTTTTTTAATAATAAAATAGACATTTGGCATTAAAGTGGAGAATGGTTTCAAGACACAAACTAATGTGTTATTTTATTAATAGTATAGGGTGTAAGCCCACCCGATGAGTGTGCTATTAAATTTATAAAATATAAATTTTGATTTTGAATTAAAAATATATATATATATAGTGTTTGTTGATCAAGTGGTAAGGATATTATTTTTCAAATCCAAGATATTAGGTTCAAATTTTACGCACTTTACTTTGTAGTTTTTTTTCCCCCTTTTTTGATATAAAAAAACTTACTTGGCAAAAAGAGAAAGTATGCTTTAAGAAACTAAAGAAAGTTATTTATATATATAATGGTACAAATAGATATATTTTGTTCTAGTATTGTGAGCTAGTATTCAAAACATCTAACACATCATGACTTAATTTAATTAAATATGTCAATTATTTTACCATTGACCGCATAATGTAAATATAAATATATATTAGTTGTTGACATACGCCATGCGTATATCAATATTATTATGATCCTAATTTTTCTCTCATCACCCATGGCATAAAGAGAAAAGTGAGGAGCACTTTTGAGATAATTATATGCTACATGCTTTCTTCTATTCCAATTGAGGTATTCATATTGTAATATAGAATATATATATTTTGTACAATTATTTCAAGTAAAATTGTTAACACCTAGAAGAATAATATATAGAGAAAATTATATTAGAAATAATTACATTTATATGGAAGTGTTAGTCACAGTACTTGAGACTTATATCCCATAACACGAATTTTACTTGCACAAAACATTACTGCTACGTTTGGTTTAGTTTTTTAAAAGAGTTTTGAGTTGTATTTTAAAAAATAAGTTATTGAAAAAAATTTTAAAAATTTGTTTGGTTATGAGTTTTAAAAATAATTTTGAGATGATTTATAGTTTTATTTATTTATTTATTGTAGTTGAATAGAGGGGTGTGAGAAGATTTGAGAGAATGAGAGAGTAGAGAGAAAAAGTGATTGATTGATTTATTAATTAAAAAAAGAGAAAAAGCGAGGAGAGTGAAAAAATAATTTTAATAATTAATAAATCAAACATGTTTTTTAATTTTTTTTAATATCTAAATGTTAATTTAAAAACTAAATCAAATGGTACCTACTATTTTTAACTTGCTTGAATATAATTTCTATTTATGGTCTGACCAAGGGGATAATTTTGGCCTCTTGAGTTTATTATTTTGGCCATCTTCATTATTCTGACCATGATTATCTTGGCCAATTACTGGATTTTGGACACCTATACTTTGAAGGGGTGTTTGTTTGATGTGTTGTTATGGAATTAGATTTCAGAAAGTGAACGTCAGACTAATAATTTATTATATGTGAGATAGCCTAATCTTGGAAGAGAGGGATACAAAAATAGATGGATTGAACCAAATTCTAAATTAATTAATTAAATGACGAAATACACAAATATATAACATTTTTTTTGTTTATTTTTTTTAAACATGTTGAATTTTTTTTTTAAATATGTGTAAATTAATCTCGTAATATATAATAGTATATTATTTATTTATTTTTATTAGCAAAAATAAAAGAAAATATACTTCTAATATTCTAATAGTCTTCTTCTACTCCCCCCTTTTGTATTAGCAAAATTGTAAATGAAAATATGTTTATAATGCCATATTTAAATAAAATTAAAATGTGGTCTTAAATAAAATATCTTCAAATAAAGTAAAATAAAACATATATCAAAATTTAATATTGTCATTACTTAGTAAATAATTTAAAATGACAAAATGATCTTTTGAGAAGTTATTATTTTTCATAATTTTCTAAACAAACATTAAATTCTATAGAATAATCATTTTCTAATCCCATAACAAAACAGACATGAGATATCATAATTTTCAACCAAATAGTTCAGGGATTATTTATCCCAAGATTAGTAGTCTGTTGCATTGAAATCTCCTTAATCCAGTTCCTCTAAACAAACATGGCATAAGTTTCTTGTCTTTGGGCTTGATTGAAGGTCTCAAACCTCTTATTTTCTTGAAAAACTTTTAGGTGTGTATTGCATATCATATATATATGCACTTTTATTATGTAATTTTGTGATTTGTGTATGCATTTTTGTGAGATAATTTATGTTATTCGTGAAAACTTACTTGATTTTGTAAATTTTAAATTTTTTATGAATAAATTTACGTGAATTCATATTTAACTTATGTATTTTTATAAAGTTATTTATATAAATTTATAAAAATTTACGTGATTTTGTAAATTGTGTCTTCTTATTCCATTGTTCTGCCATAATTGATACTCAGACAGGTCCTACACCATTCATCATGATGTTGTATGAAACAGGGAGACGAAAGTTTTTTATGAAGTTCACCTTTGAGATGCCCAATTCTTGGGGTAAACTTGCCATCATATTTTAAACCCTATGTTATATTACTTAGATGAAGCGATCATTAAACCATAAATTCAAAACAAAAAAAAAAAATCTTGCTTGCTTTTTTGTTCTTATTTATTTATTTATTTATTTTCCATATATTGGTAGAAGAAGTTAATTATTTTCCCCTTTTTTTTAAATCCCCAACAACCAAGGGTTAGTCCAACTGTAAATTATTGATGAGGTACCAACCATGGGAAGGATTACACAAGATGGCCAAATTCGAAATGAAATAGATTTAAAAAAATTTGAACGGTTCAAAATGTGAACTAAAAAAAAGGAAATTTTAATATATTTATTAATTCTGTTGTTCAAATTGTGTAAGTCAAATGAGACAAATAAATTCATAATTAATTAATTACTTTACAGAATGAGAAAAACATGCTAAATATTATAACCATATTGCATAGAAATACATAATACGATAAATAGTAAAGAAAGGAAATCGAAACTTGTGTCCGTAAAACAGATTAGCCGCCTCACCGTGGGTGGTGAAAGTACGTCGACTTATGTTTCCCAAGATACAACGATTTAGACCGGCTAACGCAGAAACACCTTCTGTTAGCTTTGGCGAACCGACAATGGCAACACTTTCTCACATATGAAGAAAATTATAGGAGGAAACTAACTTGACTATAATTTTAGAGCAAAATTTCTGTGTTGAACTCAACGGAGATGGGCCTCCTTTTACACACAATGAGGGAGAGAGCAGAAACTTTCTAGCCATGAAGGCTGGCAACTAATGCCCATGAAGGCTAGCAACCAATGCTCATTACTCCTGCAAAACTGCTGGAATAATGGACCAATTGATGGGGATTCAATGTGTGAGTTACACATACTATAATATACATATCTGCACATTTGTAGCAGACATGGCCCAAAAAGATTAGATTGGTGGACCACCAATCCAGCCCAGCCTAAACCTAACTCATTCCAGCAAGCCTCAAGCCCAAGCCCAAGCTCAATCCCAAGCCGACAATCCACGACCCACAGAAAAAAATAAGTTATAATAGAAGTCTATTATAGAAATTATGAAATTTCACAATTTTGCTTGAGAAATTGAAAAGTTTCATTTTTTAAACATAATTTTGTATTGAATAGTGATCTTATTTAATAGATTTCAACGAGTAAATGTCAAAAATATAGATTTTTTAGAAAATATAGATGTATACAATTATTGTTATGATGTATAAAGTTTGAAACACATAATAATAAATACATAACTTGAGAACTCAACAATGTTATTAATGTGAGTGGTGTTGCTAAGCGCATAAGCAATCCACAAAGAGCAAATTAATCCAAATTTTTACTAAAATTTTAAAAACTAAACTTAACTTATTAAAAAACAAAATTAACAATCTCATCATTAACTAAAAATTCAGATGACATACTATAAGATTAATCCGTTCAACTTGCACCCAACAAAAAAAGAAAAAGAAGAGAACAAAACAAAGAGAAGAAAAGAGCCGAAATATAAGGTTGAGAGAAATATACTTTTAAGGTTTCAATTCTCTCAAATTAATTATCTCAACTTGAGAGCTCGTTTTGAGCGTGTCCTGAAGCTCTGCTCTGCGTTGTCAAATGGGCATTCTCCAGAATTCAAATTTCAACAGATTGCCTTGAACTTATCCATGGGTTGCATCAGCACAAGAGTAGCTGGTGGGGTGGGATTGCTGTCTTGCATAATATTTTGTGGCTCTCTATGGCCATGCTATTATACACATCTATTTTATAGGTAAGTTATAGGATTTATGGGGAAGTGGGGACGCTGCTGCGCAGCTCGCACAGCAGTGTCTGTTGTGTGGCGATTTAGGTTCATTTTGGGATTCATTTTGATAATCTGAACCATTCACATTTTAGAATACGTCAAGTAGAACATGCCTGCAAAAAATCAAGTTAATCGGATATCGTTTACCTGTTCATCCACTCACATTTGTATTCATTTTAATCAAGCTAAAATACATTTGTATTTATTTTTGTAGATACAAATGTGAGTAGATGAATGCGTAAACGATATCCGATTAACTTGATTTTTTACAAGCATGCTCTACTTGACGTATTCTAAAATGTGTACGGTTCGAATTATCAAAATGGATCCCAAAATGAGCTCAAATTGCCGCACAGCAGACGCTGCTGCGTAGGCTGCGCAGCAGCGTCCCCATATCCGATTTGTGGTGTTAATTATTATAAATGTCATAATTAAATTTATTTTCAATCATAATTATTAAAAAAAAAAAGGATATAACCAACATAATCATCATAATTAACATCATAATAAATTAAAATCACTACCACAAGAAGTCATAATCAAATCATATTTCTCAATTTCGTACACTTTAAAATTTTATATTTAATATTAATTGTTTTGTACAGCTAAAAAATTAATGTTTTATTTTTGATTTGGTCTTATTTGATAGATTTTATTGGATAGATTATAAAAATACAAATTTTATTTAAAATAAATATATATAAATAAAGTTATCAATTTTTAAAATTTAAGAACAACAAAAATAAAAATAAATGTCACATTAACGTTGTGCCCACTTCAGCTAAAAAAAAATTTATTTAATGTTTTTAGCTATGACCTGATATTGTCACAAGAGGGTTATAATTACGGGACATAATGAGATCTATAATTTTTGTATTAGTACATGGAAGCATATTGTTTAATAATTGGTGTATGAAATTACTCAACAGTAAAAAAAAAATACATAAATACAAAATAGTCACAGAATTTAAGTTACATCTCATCACGAAATGAATTATAAACATGTTTGGTGTAGCTGTTAAAACAGATTATAGCTTATAACTTAACAGATTATAGATTATGACTTTAATCAGAAGCTGTTAACCTGTTTGGTATAGCTGTTGGATTATAGATTTAAGTTGCTGAGTAGTGTTTGTTAAATAAGCTGTGAAGTAGCTTTTTCAATTAATTTTTATTTTTTATTATTCACTATTTATCTACATTTTTCATAAAAAATAATAATAATATTTTATAGTCCATTTGGGACTTTTTCTATTTTTAAAAAAATAAAAAATAAAAAAATCTAAGAGTATAACCGTGAATTAATATGTCCACAGCAGAAGCTGATAATCAGAAGCAAGGGGTGAGCAGCTTCTCAGAATCAGCTTTTTTGACTTAAAATAAGCTGTTAGAATCAGAAGCTGTTTGAAATAAGTTTAACCAAACAGTCCAAAATAACTTTTTTAAAGCCAGAAGCCATAAGCTGGCTCAAATAAGCCCTACCAAACACCCCCTATATCCACCATAAGTACGGCACCAAATAATCATTTTAAAGTAAAAAATTTGCTCCCAAGCAGATGACCAAGCAAATTTGAAATGGATAGGCACAAGACTTGACAGGACAGCAAAAGTACGGCACCAAAAACAAGCATGTCCCACTAATTTGATTAATATCAAATTTTCACCGTCTAATGTTTCTCGAATATCTCCCAAATAATCATTTTAAAGTAAAAAATTTGCATTAATCAGTGAATCGATTGGACATTTGCTTGGTCATCTGCTCAATCAATCAGTATTTTGATTAAGGCGGTTGTTTGGGTGTCTTAAATAAGAGTTTTTTTGATAGTGTTATTTGAAATGTTTTAAATAAGAGTATTTTTAATTATTTATTTTTTTTTTTTATTAAATTTGAATAAATTTTTTTTGATTTTCTCAATTTGATATGGGTTGCTCCAACTGTGCATCAAAAGGAAAGGGTCATCCGGTGGGTCGACCGGTAAGGCTAATTTTTTTTTTTTTAAACCTGTTTGAACATTTTGACCTGTTTGAACCTACCTATTTGAAAGGGAACCAGTCGACCGGTTGGTCTCCCCCAACAGTAAAGCACAGTAAAATAGTGAAATCTGGAACCTGTTCTCACTTTGATGAATTTTTTTGTTCCATTCTCATTTTGATACCAATTTGCTAAAATCATTGGAACTCCAAAAAGTGACTTTTTCACCAAATTTCAAATCCGATGCAAAGTTTGATGAACCGTTGGAGATGGCCTAAATATACTTTTTAACTTTTTAGACTAAAAAGTTAATGAAACAAAGATGATTGTTTGGTATAACTTTTTATCTTTTTACGAAAAAATGTGTATTAAAATATTGTATAAAATGAAAAAATTACGTTTTTACCCTTACATTGTAGACTCATCAGTGACAGGCGACAGGAGGATAGTACGGCTTGGTTGAAATGGTGCATGAGGCTTCACAGGTACTATTGGGCTGTGAGGGCCCACCACGGGTCCCGTTTCAATAATCCGAACCGTTAGTATGTAGAACTCGTTGAATATTATATGCCTATAAAAAATCATTTTAATCGGATATCGATAAATATGTGATCAAAACAGTTTTGTATGAAATTAATGGATGGTGAAAAATAAACGGCTGAAAAAAATCTAATTTGATCACATAGCTATCCATATCCGATTAACGTGATTTTTTACAGACATATAGTACTCGACAAGTTCTACACATTACGGTTCGGATTATCAAAACAGGACCCGTGGTGGGCCCCACAGGTCCAACATTACCCTCAAACTTAATGAATATATATATATCTAATTTTCTTTTTTGTTCCTTTGATAGACCAATACGTACTTATGAACCATCAATTCAGTATTAGCACTGTCAACTCGTTAGTTTGTATTAAAATATTACATAAATTAATTTTTTTTATATTTTTAATTTGTGAATAGTGATAACTTTTTAACTTTATTAATAACTTTTTAACTTTTTAAATTATTTTGGTATAAAAATCTCTATTAAAATACTTGATATTAAATAAAAATTTTACTCAAATTTGATATAAAAAAAAAAAAAATGAATGGTTCTATGTCCATAGAAATGAAATAGTGAATAGAGAGAGATAAAGTGGGTGTTTGGAAAGTAACTATTTTAGAGGCTTTTTGACTATTTTAGTAGGCTATTTTAGTTTTTGTGTTTGGGAAGTTGGGTTGGATTTTTATTTGAGTTATTGTATTGAAAAATATATTTGAAATGATATTTAAATAAAAAATAATTAAATTATTCCCCAAAAGTCGTACATGACGTGATGAAGCTGTGCCTGACTTGAATTATGATTGTGTTGGGATATGAAATGACTAAAGTGCCCCCGTGGATTGGAATGCTAAGTTGGTGGGTTAATCAAAAAGTATAAGGGCAAAATCGTAAAATATGAGCTAAAAAAAACTAGCCTCCGTTTGGGAAGCGGGTTGGCTTTTTGGCTTTTTGGCTATTTTAACCTGGGGTTAAAAAGCCTGGTTTGGGTAGGGTTTTTTGGCTTTTTGACTCTTTTGACTTTTTTTGTGAGAGATGAGTGTAATGATTATGGGTTGAATTTGATGTTTTGTTTTTTGTGGCTAAAATAGCCTATTTTGTTTTTTGTGACTATTTTAGCCCCTAACCCACCAAAACCAACTTCCCAAATTATGTTTGGGATTATTTTTTGACTTTTTACGAAAAGATATATAAAAAATAGAGAAAAAAGAGAATTTTTAACTTTTTTATATGGATGTTAACTTTTTAATTTTTTTATTAAAAAAACCGCTTACCAAACGAGGCCAGCCTTTTAGCCTCCTTTCCAAACACCGCCAAAGAAAGAAGTATGACCTGTTCCTGTACTTGTCTATTTCATGCTATTAGAAATAGATAAAAGAAATGCCAAATTAGTGCTTTCAAGAAAAATGTCTGAGGGCCCGAAATTTCTCAAGCTCGAATTGGCTTGAAACCCCAAAACGACATCGTTTTGGGGTTTCGTTTTATTTTTTTTTCTTTCTTTTCTTTCTTTTTCTTTCTGTGTTGCTTTTGAATACAGAGGAGAGGCGAGAGACGAGAGGCGAGAGCGAGGGAGAGCAGAGGAGAGAAGAGAAGAGGAAGAGAGAAGAAGGAGGCTTCGATGGTGATCGTCGGTGAAGATGTGCTGTGTGATGAAGATGTTGATGATGAAGATGTGCTGTGTGATGAAGACATTGATGATTTTTTTTTTTTTTTTTTTTTCTAGATCTGGAGCTGAAAATGAAAGCAGGAAAAAAAATTGATGTTTTGTTTGATTCTTGTTTGATCTGGAGCTGAATGTGATGAAGACGTTGATGATTTTTTTTTTTTTTTTCCTAGATCTGGAGCTGAAAATGAAGGGGGGAAAAAAATTGATATTTTGTTTGATGTTTTGTTTGATCTAGAGCTAAACAAGAGAAGACATTGATATTTTGTTTTTTTTTTCTTCTTCTTCTTCCTCCTCTCTTTTCCTCTTCTTCTGGTTCTGGTTCTGCTTCCTCTTCTTCTTCTCTTGTTCTTCTTCTTCTTCTTCCTGCAAGAAAGAAAGAAAGAGAAAAAAAAAAAAAAAAAAAAAAAAAAAAAATTGAAACCCAAAACGACGTCGTTTTGGGTTTCGAGCCAATTTGAGCCTGATGAATTCGGGCTCTGTAACGAGACTGTGCTTTCAAATAAATTTTTTTTTTCAAAAACAAGGACCGAAAACAAAAGCATATTGGTAGAGATTCCCACCCCAATGTAGATGGACATGCTTGGCTATGTCATGGCCGAGAAGTTATTGGTGGGTCTTGGAGTTACCATCACGTGATATTTTAATGATATTATGGTTAATAGAAGGATGAAATCTATGAAACTTCGTTTAGTAATAGGTTTTTTTAATTAAATTGGCTAAAAAAATAAAATAAATAAATTAATTAATAAGATAAAATGTTACATTAAAATTATAATTATTTATTTATTTATTTTTAACAAAAGTCAAAAAACCAAACCAAATCCCAAGTTAAATTAGCCATAGAACAACTAAAAAAACCTATTGCCAAACGATAACATTTGTGTTAGATGGTAAATTGTGATTGTTGAGAGACATCACCATGTGACGCACTTGGACCACTCAATAATTTTTCGTCCTAGCCTATGTTATGTGTCTGATTATTAAAATTACGTTTAATGGAAAAAAAAATCTTTAAAAAATAAAGGTAAGTTTCGTGAACTTAGTTATCATTATAATTAATTATAAATATATTTTTAATATTTAAAATATGTGTCTTATATAATTTTATCATATTTTTCTGAACAAATTTCTAATTTTTTGATTGTGTTAATTTGATCTTAAAATACATGTGTCTTTAATCCCTAGGCCTCACTGTCCAAACTAAAATTAAGAACATTTTATGCATTTTATCTTAATAATTGAAAACATTGGACATTTCAATCTCGGATTTAGTTATTAATTTTATATGGCATTAAATTTTGGACGAAATAAAAACACAATTTATAATTTAGGACCAAGTTAATACTTAGGTGAGTAACTAAAATTGTATTTAATCTTTATTCGGATTTATCTTATTCATAACATAATGTAATTATATTTACAGAATGGTTCATTTCACTTTTAACCCCCAAACTATCACTAATTTTCCTATTTAATTTCTAAACTATTAATTTTGTCTATATAATCTTTAAATTTTTTAATTTTTGTCTATGTTATCCAGTTGAAAACGTTGTATTACACTTATTAAATTGATTGTGGCGTACAGTATGTTCGAAATAATAATAATTAAAAAAAATGAATGTTGTATTATATGATTTAAATTTTTCAAATTTTAAAGCACATTTAAAAAAAATTAAATTACGCTTCATCTTTAATTGGATTAGATGAAGAAAAAAAAAAAACTAAACAAGTGAAAGGAAAAAAATACAAAAAAAATGGTGATAGTTTGGGGATGTATTTGGATCATAAATTTAGGTAAAAATTCAAAATTCAAAAAAAAAAAAAAAAAAAGTGAGAAAAATATCAATCAAATATAAACTAATTTTTTTACTCTAGCACACTTGTTCTAAAAGTCCAAATTATAATTTTGTTTAGCCAAAAGATCATTTTCTAAAATACTTTGCTTAAAAGGACAACCTCAAGTAAAATGACTAGAATGCCTTATATATATGATATACACAAACCCATGCCATAAAAATCAAAACACTCTCTCTCTTCTCTCTGACCTCGCCGCCCACTGCCATGTTTCACTGTCGCCGTCACCACCACCAGCCCTACCATTGCCTTCACTACCCTTTTC
The DNA here is from genome assembly GCA_036172215.1 of Camellia granthamiana. Taxonomy (NCBI): domain Eukaryota; kingdom Viridiplantae; phylum Streptophyta; class Magnoliopsida; order Ericales; family Theaceae; genus Camellia; species Camellia granthamiana. Next base: position 139,764 of record JAXFYN010000375.1, on the reverse strand, counting down.
CTTGTTTACCTTTACCATATACAGCTTGTACAGCGTTGATATCGCATCAACAATGATACCAACGATGGAATCGCTCCACAAGCTCCAATTGATGTCTCTCTCATGGTTCACCACTGTAACACCCACTTCCCTATTTAACTGTTAATTTTGTGGTTTACCCTCATTGTGTTTTTCTATGTGACTTTGATGTTTATCTGTGTGCTAATTATGCGTTATATATGTCCTGCTTGACAAATACGTTAATTTGTAGAAAAAACCTATATGACTCGTTAAATTGTAAGGTTACAAATTAAATAATGGACTAGGTGGTTAGAGTCTAATTCACCTTAATCAGATAAAGTAGGGTAAAGTTAACCTAGGGTATAGTAAGAAATAATTTAATTGCAAGGGTTGTAGTTTAATTAATCCAAGTCAAATAAGTTAGATATTTGTATATATGTTTGAACTTAAATGAAATCAAGTGGGAAGAGAGAGATATAACTTGAGAGAGAATGAGAGTTCTAAAGCTTTGGAGAACAAGGAGGAGAAGAGAAAGATTAGGGCAAATCTTCACCAATTAATCCTTGAAGGTAAGAATCCTTTCCCATTTCTTAAATCTAAGTTGTTTTTATGCTTGGAATCATGGATTTCTAGTTTTTAAGAAAGTTGTGTGGTGAGGGATTGAGGTTAAAACCCCAAGGAGGGGAATTTGTAGGAGACAGCTTGAAACCTTGTTATATATGTCATCTTCCTAGGTATTTACTTCCTCATAAAGGCATTTTTATGGCTTTTTGAAGTATAGAGCTGCCACACGCATACTCTTTTTGTCTTTCTTCATTGCAAGTTTTAATATTGTGACTTGGAAGCCATAATTGTAGATGATTGTGATTTGGCCTTGGAATTTGCTCATTTACCATGTTTGAGTCAGTTTTGAGCCTTAGGTTGTTCAAAATTGGGTTTGTTTTTCTGGAAAATTGAAGTTTAAACAGAGTAGAATTTTCGATTCTGGAACATCCAGAACCGCACATGCGGCAGGGAGGACTGCACGTGTGAGGAGTTGTGGCACACGTGGGGCAAGAAGGCCCGCACGTGCGGAAAACAGAGGCAGAGGCACCTTGCATTATGAAATAATTGCACTATCCGGGGCACGTGCAGTGAGAGTCCTGCATGTGTGGCCAAGGAGCTCCGCACGTGCGGCTATATTTGGTAGACCTAGTGTCAGTTGTTTGCTTCATTTCCTCATCTTTCGAGCCTCTGTTAGCATGATTTCCGTATATATTTGACGATCATGTGCATTACACGGACATTAAAGAGAATAAGGAATAATTAGACCAACCAATCCATAAGTTATAGAACAACTAGTTGGTTACACGGTGAATGAATGTATTACGCTTATGTATGTCTATGTAGGTCAAGAGTCGCGTTCTAACTACATGTTTCGCGGAGCCAATTGTAAGTAACACTGTTGTAAATATATGTTTAACTTAAGTATCTCTTTTTTGCTTTATCTTTTCCTTGTTCTAAACATGCTTATCTTTATGTTTAATGAATGATGATCCTGTATTTTTATATTGCATTTCGTGGCATCCTTAACACCTGTTTACATTGTTACAGAGATCTCTGTTAGTTCCATTTCATGGAACTCTTGTTTATTATATTGATGGCCATCACATTAGATTACCGGTCTTCATGACCGCCTGAACTAGTCTGCTATGGGATGTACCATGTAAACATTTATGTCCCTGTATGAAAGAAAAATCTGGTACAGTTTATGGTTTTGCTTTTCAGTAAGGACATCATTTGGAACCTCTTTACACAGTTGTTATTCACTAGGCTCTAGCTCACGTTTTGATATGTATATATATGTAGGTAATCCAGTTCAAGACAGGGCGTAGTGGCAGCGATCTTGTCTTCGTTTTGGTCAAGTTACCTTTTGTGCCTCCCCGGTGAGGTTCCCTTCTGTTGAAGCATTGGGTAGCCAATGAATACCCTTTTGAAAATCACTCATGTGTTATGGTCGGTTGTTGCTAGTGTTATATCTGTTGTGATGGGAATGTCTTCCCTCTTCTAGTTGTATTTTGACAAACTTGTGATACCTTGATGTACATATGTATATATATCTATAGCAATGCTTTTTGTCTCATGTAAGTTCACAGCTCGTGGGACGTTTTACTTTCTTATGTCTTAACTTTCGCCAGCCCCGCTTGTTTGATTTGTACAGTTAGGCTTTTGGTAATCATGAATTACTAGCTGGTTACGATGCCAAACTTTTAGGGGTGGGCTTGTACAGTTAGGCCTTTGGTAATCACGTTTTACTTTCTCTGCTTCGATGTTGCATGCGTAGTCCAGCCATCATCCCCACCTTACCTCGCCTCTCTATCGATACATTCTCCATTACGCAGATCTGGTAGCTTCAGACCCCATTTTCATATCCTCAACAAGGTTTTATTGACATGCCCTAACGACAAGGTGGATCTGGATCTATCGAAGTAACTAGATCTAGCGACACATAACTCTCTCTCTTTCTTCTCTTCCTATCTCTTTGATATACAAGTATTTAGCTTCGAATTTATGTATATATGTATGTGTATATGAAACTTTTAATCGTACATATTTTGCGATGGACGTTGGTTCATGGATGGTAAGCACCACATACAGTTTATGTTCATGGCGTTTTCTCTTGCGCTTCACTTTTACAATTTTTTGTTGTTGATTAGGGTTTAGTTGTTGTTGTTGATGATGACGATGATGACGAATCTATGCTGTGATGATGATGAATCTTTGTTTGTGGAATGATTTTAACAGATAATGGGTAATGAAGAAGAAGAAGATTGCAACAGATAGGAGATAGAAAGATGAGAGATTTGAATATATAGGAAAATAATAAAATTTTGAACAAATAGAACAAATTTGTTTTAAACAGGTCTGTTATAGTTGATTTTCAACAGATAAGACAACAAATATGTTCAAATATGGTGAAAAATTGAACAGACAAACAAAAAATTGGATAGATAAACAAAAAATTAGATAAATAGAATTTTATTTGGAAAAATATTTAAATATGACAGGGATAGGCCCATAAAGACCACAGCCCACAGTGAACAAACCCAAACCCACCATTTGGAGCCCAGTGCATAACCCGGTTGGTAAAGCCCAGGACAGCTGGAGGCCAACTGTGCGTGAAGGGCCAACGACATTCAGACATATGGAAGGTGAAGGACAGGCCACATCAACAGATAAAGATCTGCAAAGTTATTGCCACAACATATCACCATTAATGCAGTCCATCACAGCATTTATTACGACAACACCTCCCCGTCGGAACAGCAACCCCCTTACCCTGAACAAGGTGAGCTACAGCACAGACTTTCGGCGGTAAAGGCAGGTGGGAAGAGACAGCGAAATGATAACCAAAGAATATAAGCCAACGTTGAGGACGAGAAGAAGGTTAAGCTTTCTCTATCTCCAATCTCTCTCTCTCTCTCTCTCTCCATATTCCACTTCCTCTATTAACTTGCTCGTCGGAGGGTTCGCCGGGGGACTACCTCGTTCCCCGTTGAACTTGTTTGCAGGTACCACGGTGGGCTCGATCTTCAGCACCTGGGCTTGAGGAACTTAGATCAGTCCAATCCATCTCTTGGAACAAACTGTATCATCAGTTGGCGCCGTCTATGGGAACGTGTCTTATCTATGCGCCAGTTGTGCTCATTGTCGCCGGAGACCCTGTCCTAACAACTTTTTCCTCTTACCCATCCAAGTGTATGGTCACGACTAGATCTATGGCTTCTCACCATAATGCCACCGATCATCAAACCAACCCCCCCAATCTAAACAACCCACCACAATACTTCGTCGAGCTTACCAACAGCATTAACCGCATGGCCGAGCAAAACCAGGCCCTGATAAATGCCTTACTCCAAAGAAATCTCCCTATGCCTCCTCCTCCACCTCCAGATGTCCCGCCCAACCAAGAACGAGCCCCGAGCCATACTTTGCCGCAGCCCTATCCACCAAACTTGGAAGGTCTGCAGCCCCCTCTCCCGCATGTAAATCCACCACCTCCTCCTCCTCCACACCTATCGATCATAGCACCGGCCCCTGAAGGGGAAGCTAGCAGCGTCCAGCCCCTGTTTCCCTCCGGGGGTGACAACGTTCCCCTCTGGGACGCTGAACTCCGAGCCATGAAGCTCCAATTCCAAGGGGTCATGCAGAACATCCAGCATAAACCCTCTACCACCGCAAACTCACCATTTGTTGCTTCCATCCGAGATAAGCCTCTGCCCGCCAAGTTCAAAATGCCCACCATCGACTCTTTTGACGGAACGACGGACCCGGTCGACCATCTAGAGACCTACCGCACCCTCATGATCCTCCATGCTTTCCCTGACGAGATCATGTGCCGAGCTTTTCCCGTGACATTGAAGGGGTCGGCTCGGCTGTGGTTTAGCCAGTTACCACCAGACTCTGTTTCCACCTTCCAGCACCTCAGCGACTCCTTCCTTAGCCACTTTATTGGAGCCCAGCGCCAACGTCGCCCGGCGACGCAGCTCCTCAACATCCGGCAAACCGAGGGAGAGTCGCTGCGCAGTTACGTTACCCGTTTCAACACTGAGGCCCTACAAGTGGCGGAAAACGACGACAAGGTCATCCTTACGGCTTTCATGGCCGGCCTACGGTCGTCCGACTTCCTCTTCTCCCTCTCCAAAAACCCCCCGACCTCCATGGCAGCCCTACTCTCCAAAGCCCAGAAATATATGAATGCTGAAGATTCACTAGCCGCTCGGCAGGATCCAATAACCAAACACCCGGTCCCCAGAGAGAAAAGAAAAGTCCCAGAACCCAGAAACGCCCAGTATAATGCCCAAACACCCCACTATAACGACCGACCTCCTCCGGTTGACCGGTCGGCACCCGCCCGACCGCCCGGTCAGTTCGAGCGGTATACACCCCTCAATTCTCCCATGGAGCACGTCCTTAATCAGATCCAACGAGACTACCCCCTAAAGTGGCCCCTGCCTTCACGAACCCCTTCCACTCGGAAAGACCAGTCCAAATATTGCCGTTTCTACCAGGACCATGGCCATAACATTGATGACTGCATAAACCTCAAGGATCAGGTGGAGGTCCTAATACGTCAGGGGCGCCTCAGTCGGTTCACAGACACCTGCCCCCAGCAGAGGCAAAGGACCGAGCCCCGTAGAGACAACCGTCGGCGCACCTCGCCCCGGCAGCCGGCCCAACCTAACCAAGGCCATGACCGGCCTCTGCCACAACCCCAACCACAAGGTAACCCACCCTTCCCTGTTGGTGAAATTAGAGTTATTTCAGGTGGACTTGCTTGCGGAGGACCATCCCGCTCGGCTCAGAGGGCGGAACTTTGAAAAATACAGCAGGGCTCAGACAAGGCAGTCGCCACGGTAGACCGGCCCTCCAAACAGCCCAAACAGTGGACAGAGCCCATCACCTTTACGGACGCCGACTGTACAGGCATCCGTTACCCACATGATGATCCCCTTGTCATTTCGGCCATCATCTCCAACTACAAGGTTAGACAAGTTCTCATCGACAACGGCAGCTCTTCAGACATTATCTTCCTCAACTGCTTCTGCCAGCTCAAGATTAGGGAATAAAGCCTGTCTCCACTCCAAACCCCCCTGGTCGGTTTCACTGGCGACCGTGTGACCTCCATTGGTTCCATTGACCTCCCCATCACAATCGGCGAATACCCACGGCAGGCCACGAAGTTGCTCACCTTCCTTGTGGTCGATTACCCATCTGCCTACAATATCATCCTTGGCGGCACCGCCCTAAACGCTTTCCAAGCCATCACATCCACCTATCATCTTGCCCTCAAGTTTCCCACCGATCTTGGGGTCGGAACAGTCAGAGGAGAGCAGACCGTGGCCAGGGAGTGTTATGTTGCCTCACTTAAAGAAGTCAAGCTGAAGGAGGCAATGATCATCGAAGGACTTGACGTCCGGGATGAGGACGAGCTGGTCAGAGGAGAACCTGTGGAGGAGCTCGTTGAGGTCCCTATTGACCCCACCAACCCATTGAAAACTGCCAAGATTGGCAGCCAACTATCCCCCCAAGCAAAAGCCGACCTTACTGCCCTCCTGACCGAGCACAATGACGTATTTGCCTGGACCTATTCAGACATGCCAGGCATCGACCCCTCCTTCATAACTCACCGCCTCAGCATCGAACCCCATTTCCGACCTTACCGCCAGAAGCAGCGCATCTTCCATCCGGAGCGCAATACTCTTATAGCCGCAGAGGTTGACAAACTCCTTGAGGCCAATTCATCCAAAATGTAGACTATCCTAAGTGGCTGTCCAATGTGGTTCTAGTCCGTAAGAACAATGGCAAGTGGCGACTGTGCGTCGATTACTCTGACCTGAACCGAGCTTGCCCCAAAGATAGCTATCCACTCCCCCGCATAGATCTGCTAGTCGACGCCACAGCCGGTCACCAAATGCTCAGCTTCATGGATGCTTTCTCTGGGTACAACCAAATCATGATGCACTCATCCGATCGGGAACACACATCCTTCATTACCGACCGAGGTACCTACCACTACTGTGTAATGCCGTTCGGACTAAAGAATGCTGGGGCCACCTACCAACGGTTAATCAATGCTGTTTTCCACCATCAGATCGGCCGGAACATGGAAGTGTATGTGGACGACATGCTAGTCAAGAGCAAGCTCTCCACTGACCATCTGACCGACCTACGAGAGACCTTTGCCACCATTCGCAAGTATTAGATGAAGCTCAACCCCGAGAAGTGCGCATTCGGTGTAGGATCTGGAAAGTTCTTGGGTTTTATGGTCAGTCAGCGCGGCATCGAAGCCAACCCTGAGAAGATCAAGGCCTTGATTGAGATGCAGTCACCCAAAACTATTAAAGAAGTTCAAAGACTCACTGGCAGAGTGGCGGCCCTCAACCGCTTCATTTCCCGCGCAACATATAAGTGCCTACCATTCTTCAAAGTTCTTCGGCAGACTTTTGAATGGACAACTGAATTCGAAGAGGCTTTTCAGCAGTTAAAGCAATGCATGGCCAATCCCCCCCTTCTTTCACAGGCAATTACGGGCGAGCCCCTCTTCCTTTATTTAGTAGTATCGAACACCGCCGTCAGTGCAGCTCTTATCAGGGAAGACGGCTCAGTCCAGCGGCCGGTCTACTACATCAGTCGAGCTCTCAGGGGAGCGAAGCAGAATTACCCATTGCTAGAAAAGTTGTCCCTGGCCTTGGTTACTGCCTCCAGACGACTTCGTCCTTACTTCCAGGCCCATTCCATAGTGGTTCTCACTGACCAACCCCTGAAGAAGGTCATGCAGCAACCAGAGCTTTCTGGCCGACTTATGCAGTGGTCAGTGGAACTTAGCCAGTTTGACATCTCCTACCGTCCTTGTACAGCAATCAAGAGACAGGCCATAGCCGACTTCATCCTGGAATTCACCAACCCTACCCCAACCACTACCTCTCCACCCCCACCAACTCCTGCCAACCCAGAAGACCCCCATTCTTGGACTCTCAACGTCGACGGGTCATCCCGGAGGGAAGGTAGTGGGGCTGGCCTCATCCTCACCTCCCTGGAGGGTGGTTATTTCAAATGTGCTCTCCGTCTCTTGTTTGAGGCCAGCAACAATGAGACCGAATATGAAGCATTGATAGCAGGACTCCGCCTGGCCAAGGATATTGGTGTCAGCCACATCTGAGTGTTCAGTGAGTCACAACTCATCGTCGGTCAGATTACGGGGGAATTCGATGCCAAGGATGGCACAATGCGGGCTTACAGGGACATGGCGCTCCTTCTTGTTCGCCTTTTCAATACTTTCCAGATCAAGCACATACCTCGAGCGGAAAACTCCAAAGCAGATGAGATGGCTCAGTTGGCCTCTGTAGATTAGTCCGACCTCAGCCACGGAGTCCGCCTCGAATACCTAACTCATCCGGCCATCTCACCCGACCCGCACGAGGTGCAGTTCCTCTAAAATGAACCCATCCCCTGGGCATCCGACATCACCCTATTTTTGACAACAGGAGAACTCCCAGATGACCAACAGCAGGCCGCCAAGGTCAGGGCTCAGTTGTCTAACTACGTCCTGGTCAATGGCGTCTTGTACAAACGTGGTTTTTCACGACCATATCTGCGATGCCTCAACTCAACCCAAGCAACCTATGTAATGCAAGAAATCCATGAGGGAATTTGTGGCAATCATTCGGGCGGCAGGTCTTTGGCCCACAAAATACTCCGTACTGGTTATTTCTGGCTGACTCTCAATCAAGATGCCACTGATTTTGTCCTCAAATGCGATAAGTGTCAGCGCTTTGCCAACATCCCCCATGCTCCTCCCACTGAACTGATTACGCTCTGCAGCCCGTACTCGTTCGCCAAATGGGGGATCGACCTAATTGGTCCACTTCCCTCCGGCTGAGGCCAGACCAAGTTCACGGTTGTTGCCATTGATTACTTCACCAAGTGGGTCGAGGCAGAACCCCTTGCCACCATCACAGAATGGAACACAACCAAGTTCATCTAACAGTCAATCGTTTGCAGGTTTGGCATCCCTCAGGCCATCGTGTCAGACAACGGCAAATAATTCGACAACGCCAAATACAGAAAGTTCTGTGCAGACCTCCAGATCCAACCATGTTTCTCCTCCCCTGGTCATCCCCAAGCCAATGGCCAAGTTGAGGTCACCAATCGTTCTCTTCTGAAGATCATCAAGGCTAAGCTGGAAGCTGCTAAGGGACTCTGGGCCGAGGAACTACCAAATGCACTCTGGGCCTACCGAACTACAGCTCGGACTCCCACCGTGGAAACCCTTTTCCGCCTAACATACGGCGCTGAGGCGGTTATTCCAGTGGAAGTCGGTCTGCCAACCTCCAAGGTTTTACATCCGGATCCAGCGCTCACTGAAGAGCTCCGTCGAGCGGACCTAGACCTAATTGAAGAACTCAGGGAGACCACTACTGTCAGATTGGCCTCATACCAACAAAAAATGAGAACACATTACAACCGCAAGGTCCGACCAAGGGAGTTTGCTGTTGGGGACCTAGTGTTTAGAGAAGCAACCCTTGCTACCAAGAATCCGATTGAGGGTAAATTGGCAGCCAAATGGGAGGGACCTTATATTGTGAAAGCCAGACCACGTCCAGGCACTTACCGGCTTCAGGGTCTGGAAGGTCGAGACCTCCCGCACCCCTGGAACGCCGAACACTTGAAACGATATTTTCAATAAACTACTACTTTTGAGTTGCTCAGTTATTGTATTTTCTTTTCGAAAAGTTATACACTTGAACATTCCTGTCATCCTTTTTGTGCAATGTAATTTATTGACATTTATATATCTTAGTCATCTATATGGTGTCTCAATGACGTTTTAGTTCCAGTAAGCCTCAGCCAGACCGAGCACCAAAAGCCTCGACCAGACCGAGCACTTCAAAAGCCTCGGCCAGACTGAGCACTTCCAAAGACTCAGCCAGACTGAGCACTTCCAAAGCCTCAGCCATAGTCAGACCGAGCACTTCCAAAGCCTCAGCCAGACTGAGCACTTCACAAGCCTCGGCCAGACCGAGCACTTCCAAAGCCTCAGCCAGACTGAGCACTTCACAAGCCTCAGCCCGACCGAGCACTCCAAAAGCCTCAGCCAGACTGAGCACTTCACAAGCCTCGGCCAGACCGAGCACTTCCAAAGCCTCAGCCAGACTGAGCACTTCACAAGCCTCAGCCCGACCGAGCACTCCAAAAGCCTCAACTAGACTGAGCACTTCACAAGCCTCGGCCAGACCGAGCACTTCCAAAGCCTCAGCCAGACTGAGCACTTCACAAGCCTCGGCCAGACCGAGCACTTCCAAAGCCTCAGCCAGACTAAGCACTTCAAAAGTCTCGGCTAGACCGAGCACTTCACAAGCCTCGGCCAGACCGAGCACTTCCAAAGCCTCAGCCAGACTGAGCACTTCACAAGCCTCAGCCCGACCGAGCACTCCAAAAGCCTCAGCCAGGCTGAGCACTTCACAAGCCTCGGCCAGACCGAGCACTTCCAAAGCCTCAGCCAGACTAAGCACTTCAAAAGCCTCGGCCAGACCGAGCACTTCAAAAGCCTCAGCCAGACTGAGCACTTCAAAAGACTCAGCCAGATCGAGCACTTCAAAAGCCTCAGCCAGACTGATCCAGACCGAGCACTCAAAGCCTCAGCCAGACCGAGCACTCAAAGGCCTCAGCCAGACTTAACACTCGAAGCCTCAGCCATAATAAACATCACAAGTCTCAACCAGACTGAGTGCCACCAATGCAGGTCCAAAATGAATTGCTTGCAACCTCAATTCCAGATCCAAAATAAGCTAATTCCATCATCAGTGAAACTCCATAATTATGGCCTTAATAAGACATTCCGTCACGATTTGACAGTCACAATTCTAGGTCAAAGTTTTTACACCACTCTTTACTTAGTCAAATTCCAAAGATGTTCTCACATGTTTCATTTACTAATCAAATTATTTCCTCCACCATCTAGCGTAACTCCGATCAACCACTCTCATCCATTAAATTTTTATACAAGTCCCATTTCAGCCTACATTGCGCATTAAGGAGTTCCTTACCTTACTTTGCATTGAAGATTTACCCAAGTCCAATTTTACTCTGCATTAAAGAGTTCTTTACTTTACTTCGCATTGAAATACAGGTCCAACTTCAACACTACTTTGAATTTCACTGAATTTTCATACAACTCCAATTTTGCTCTGCATTGAGTTTTTACTTAATCCAATTCCACTCCGCCTTAAGTTTTTATACAGGTTCCTTAAGTTTTTATACAGGTCCAGTTTCACTATGCATAAATGAGCTTTTACCTTTACTCAATATTGAATTTTTATTACACCTCTGTATGGAGGCGTTCCCAAATTCAGTTCACACTGACTTATATACAAGCAAACACAATCGACTGATAGAAACATAAATGAAGTTTTATTCATTCACAAATGTATACACAAGTTCATTACATCAAAAAAAAAAAAGGGGGGGGGCTCTCCTCCATCTTCCCCAGTCATTCTTCTCCACTGGATACCAGGTCTTCTTCTTCAACGCCTTCATCCAGGGGGTCTGGGCCACATCATCCTCCCCAATCGTTACACTACTAAGGTCAAGTTCTGGGAACAGCTCCTCAGCCCTACGTTTGAACATCTTCCACCCACTGTCCCAGTACTCAGCCATTTCATGTTTGTAGAAGTCTGACTGCTGGAAGCTCTCAATGACTTCAGACTCAGTTCTCCCTCCAGCAGTCGTCCTTGATGGGCCAGCCCCCCCAGGTTCCACCCCAGCTAAGCTGCTGGCGACTGCGGCATCCACTGCCATCTGAAATTCAGGAGATCCCTTGAATTGGCTAACCGCTGCAACGTACAGATCGGGGTAGGCCGCCCTTTCCGAGGCCGCCTTTGCCCTTTCTTCGTCCAGCTCTCTTTTTAGGGTCACCTTCTCAGAGGATGCCTTGGCCCTTTCTGTTTCCAGCTTCTTACGCAGAGCCTCCATTTCAACGGTTGCCCTCGCCCTCTCTGCCTCCATCTCCTTCTGCAGAGTCTCCCTCTCCACGGTCGCTCTGCCTCCAACTCCTTATCCAGGCTCTCCCTCTGCTCCACCGCTTTGGCACGCTCGCCCTTCAGCTCCTTTTGCAGAGCATCGACCTTAACATCCGCCTCATCTTTTTGCCTAACGAGCTCTTCATTACTACTCATCGCCTCCTCATGTCTTTCGACTGCGACCGCACAAGCTGTTTGGGCCTCTTCCACCTTCTTCCGCTCACCAGCCAGTTGGAACTCGAGCGACACAACCTGGCGGCGTGTATTCTCCAGCTCCAACTTGGCCGCTTGCAGATCAGCATGGGCACCCTCCCAACTTGCGCTCTCCTTCTTCAACTTCGCAAGTTGGGCCTTCGTCTCATCAGCCTTCAGCTTCGCAGCTCCCGCATTTCTCAGCAGAGCCGCTGCCAAGGTGGGTACCTCTATTTGAGTAGAGTATAACCCCCTCAGCAGGTCAGCCTCGTTGAATCTGGCAATAGCCGACCGCACGGATGCCTCCTCTACGATCGCCACCAGACGATCCGCGCCCGCTCTTGCTGGGCCTTCTTCTCCCTCCAGCCGCCCAGCCACTGCCCGAGCGTGGTAGACCGCGGTCGCCAGACCGACCCCCCCTTGCGATGTAGGGCCCCTTTGGGTCTGTTCCCCCCCACTCGGTTCAGCACCAGCTACCCCAACTCCTACTTGTACTGCTGGGGCCATCTCCACAACCTTCAGCGCTGGGATGACCTTCACCACTTCTGGGGTATCCTTGGCCACAGGGGTCTCCACCCCAACTGGAACAACCTTAGCCTTCTTGGACCCAAGCTCATCTGCAGCCTCCTCTGAGGCACTTCTTTTCTTCTTCTTCTTCTACTTCTTCTTCTTCTTCAGAGCCTCCCCCTCCATTCTTGCCTGTTCTTTCACAGGATCAACTGGGGGCGGTCGGGGCTCGAAACTGCTTAAGTCCTTCCCCCCCAGTGGCCTTGGGCGCGGTTGGATCCTCTCCCGCGCGATCGGTTGACGTGGTCGGTCTTCTTGCGCTTCTTTAAACTTTGTGGCCCTGGCCAGTATGGCCCTATCCTCAGCCTCCTGTGCTTTCCTCTTTGCCTCCAATTCAGCTTGTCCCACATCCTCACTGCTCGGTTGAGGACCCAACCCCGCTGCAAACAACGCTGAGGGTTGGACAAGTTCATCCCACTTTACCTCCTCCTTCTCCTTCCAGGCCTTCACCTTCTTTATCCTTTCCTCTGCCGCCGCCCCTAACTTTGGCTCCACAGATCTGGTGGGCACCTTCCACATCGTACGCACCCCAGCACCTCCGTTGGCGGATACGTAGAACCACCGTGGCCTTCAACCTTTGATCGACGTTGGCAACCCCGTCACCAAACTTTTCCCTGCCGCTGCCCTGAAGCCTTGTAGCAGCCAAAGAACTCGTCCACCGTCATAGCCTGCCCTCCATTCGCCTTTGGCCATGCACTTGCGCACACCAGCAAGATCTTCCATGCATTGGGCATTAACTGGCCCGGTGCCACCTCCAGACGGTTGAGTATATCCACCACCATTTGCGGCAGCGGCAACCTCAACCCCCCCTTCAGAGCTTCCTCGTACAGGGAAAACTGCCCTGGCCTCGCATTAGATGGCCTCTCCGTCGATGTTGGCAGCACCAACTCTACTTCAGTCGGAATCTGGTATTTTTCGCGGATAGCCTCCAACTCCGCCGCAGTAATCGTAGATTTGTCAGCCTTCGTGTGCCAGTGATCTAGCTTCACTTGGCTTATTGGCCTGGGAGCCGCTATCATGGTGGACACCTGGGATCGCACGACCGGTTCCTCTACCGCCACCATCCACGTCTCCGTCCTGTACCGCACCGCCAACTCCTCTGCATCGTCTTCCCCAAGTGGATCCACCTTCACATTCCCAGCTTCTTCTTGGGCTATGTCTATGGTGTGTCTGCGTATTGTTTCTGATGCAGGTGCAAGAAAGTTACAAAAATGTCATAGAGGGGTGTCGTGAGCAACGAAGGAGCTAATACTTTGGATGTTTTGAGTTTTTGTAAACAAGTAAGTGAATTGAATGATGCCAAAAGCCCAAGGTTTGCCCGTATCCCAAGGATCTCAATTAATTTTCGCCAGTTTGAAAACTTTTCAAATCATCCGCCAAAACTGCCTTTTCAACACCCACAATGACCTATCGTTTCATTCCTGTCACAACGCCTAACCTCCCCCATAAGATGTTGCCACGTGTATGGCCACGATACACAGCCTCCCCCCTTTCCCCTGTCTTTTCCATTTCAAATCCTCCTCTCACACGCCGCCTCTTGAGCCCCGCGCCCCTCCGCTTGGCCTCCACCTAGCCAACCCTCCTTACGGTCGGCCCGCACGGTTGGCCTTCATGCGGTCGGCACTCCTCATGGTCGGCCCTCCCACTCGGTTCCCCCCTGCGGTCGGCACTCCTCACGGTCGGCCCTCCCACTCGGCTCCCTTCGCGGTCGGCACTCCTCACGGTCGGCCTTCCCACTCGGCTCCCCTCGCGGTCGGCACTCCTCACGGTCGGCCCTCCCACTCGGCTCCCCTCGCGGTCGGTACTTCTCACGGTTGGCCCTCCCACTCGGCTCCCCTTTCGGTCGGCACACCTCACGGTCGGCCCTCCCACTCGGCTCTTCCCGCGATCGGCACTCCTCACGGTCGGTCCTCCCACTCAGTCACCCTCCACGGTCGGACCCTTTCCCGCTCGGTCCACTAACTCGACTTCCCCCCTGACGGTCAAGCACATCTTTCTCATCACTATTCCCTTCGTTGGACTGAAGCTGCACTTGGGAATGGGGGACTACTGACAGGGATAGGCCCATAAAGACCATAGCCCACAGTGAACAAACCCAAACCCACCATTTGGAGCCCAGTGCATAACTCGGTTGGTAAAGCCCAGGACAGTTGGAGGCCAACTGGGCGTGAAGAGCCAACGACATTCAGACATATGGAAGGTGAAGGACAGGCCACATCAGCAGACAAAGATCTACAAAGTTATTGATACAACACATCACCATTAATGCAGCCCATCACAGCATTTATTACGACAACACCTCCCCGTCGGAACAGCAACCCCCTTACCCTGAACAAGGTGAGCTACAGCACAGACTTTCGGCGGTAAAGGCAGGTGGGAAGAGACAGCGAAATGATGACCAAAGAATATAAGCCAACCTTGAGGACGAGAAGAAGGTTAAGCTTTCTCTATCTCCAATCTCTCTCTCTCTCCATATTCCACTTCCTCTATTAACTTGCTCGTCGGAGGGTTCGCCGGGGGACTACCCCGTTCCCTGTTGAACTTGTTTGCAGGTACCACGGTGGGCTCGATCTTCAGCACCTGGGCTTGAGGAACTTGGATTAGTCCAATTCATCCATTGGAACAAACTGTATCATCAAAATAGATAAGAAAAATTTGAATTGAAAAGATTAAAAAATTAAACAAATAGAAAAAATTTGAATAGATAGGGTAAAAAATTTGAACAGATAGAAAAAAATTTAAACAAATAGTCAACGAAAAGTCAAATAAATAAATAAAAAAGTCAAAGGTAAAATTAAAAATAAAATGTCCTATAGAATTTCTCATGAAACTATTTTACAAAGCGTGAACCACTCACTAATAAAAAAATATCCACTTAACCTAATACTTTAGACACTCTCTAAATTGAATATATCATTATTTTATTTTATTTTATTATTATTATCTTTTTATATTTTGTTCCTCACTAAATATTTTAATTAAAAAATTAAAAAAAATATAGAAGATAAAAAAATTATTAAAATGATATGTTTCGGAACCTGATCACCTCTATTCAAATTCAGAAGGTAAATAGTACGAAAGGAGCAAAAGTGAAATAGATCTCGTTTGGTAGAGTTATAGGAAAGTGTTTATAACTTATGCCTAAACAGCTTATAACTTATAATTATGAACCTAAGCTGATTTCTGACTTATAAATTAAGTATCTCCTGCCCCACTCAAAGAATAAGCTGATTTCTGACTTCCAAAAAGTTATAAGCTATAAGCTAAACCAAACACATCAAAATAACTTAAATTAAGCTGAAAGCTAAAATAAGCAACTTTTAAACTGCACCAAACAGGCACACAGTCGTTTACAAAATTATTAAAACCGCTTTGGTGTGCCCACAGAATACACAAGTCTTGTTTTCGTCATGTACTATAAAGCCAGTGTGTGGACCTCTTCTGCACACTGTACATGAACTCCCAAAAAAGCTTTTCTCCATTTTTCTGAATTTTTGTTGTCATTAGTTTGAGAGAAAGAACTAAACACCAAAACCCATAATTGATTGATCGGGTTGGTGAGGAATGGAGGATATGATCGGTCTTCTGAGGATTCGAGTCCGCAGAGGAATCAATCTTGTTGTTCGCGATTCAGTTTCCAGTGATCCCTTTCTCGTCATCACCAAGGGAGAACAGGCTTGTCTTCTTACAACACTCTTTTATTTTTATATTGCGTTTTTTAGTTTTTCTTTTCTTATGATCATATAATGATCATTCTCACGCCTTTTTGCACCTATTATTTTTTAAGGACAAAAAAAAAAAAAAAAAAAAATCTAGATTTTATCCCGGTAACAAATAAGATCCTAAATTATTTTAATTTAAATTCTGGAATTTTAAAATGATTTTAATTCTAACCATTTTAAAATAACAATTTAATAATTTTTTGTCAGTGGTGTTGGATGGATGGTGAGGGTGGATATCGACTAGGGAGGGAAAAAGATATGGAGGAGGGGGGTGACGGACAATGGTAAATGTGAGAGGTGGCTGTCCAAGGAACAAAAAAATGGTTAAATTATTTAAAATTCAAGATTTAAGTTCAAACAATTAAAAATTAGGATTTGATTTGTTACCAAGGTTAAATCTTGGATTTTTTTTAAACGTTTTAATTTCTCCTATTTTTTTTATCAGCTGCTAAGTAAAACAAACAAATGTTTATTTCATTTTCTGTCGTTTTCGTGGTCGTAAAACCCATGTCTGGAATTCTTGTTGCTTTTCTCTCGATTTGAAGCTATATATCTTTTGTACCTAAAATCACGATCCCTGGTCCCAATACAGTCTTAGTCACATTAAATTACGTGACAGAACAGTAAGGTGTCGTTTGATAACATTTACGTTTTCAATTTTCTATTTATACTTACAAAATTTTAAAAAATTCAAATAAAAACTTATTCGGTAAAATTTTTGATTTATAAATAAGTGGTCTCAGTTTATAAATTTGGCAAAAAAATAAAAACACACAAAATGTATTTCCATTTTGAGTTTTCAGTTTTTCTTTTTATTACCACCCAACACTAGCCACCACCCGCCACCATTTTCCACCACCTTCTTCCGCCACCGCCACCCACCACCCACCGCTCACCACCACCTGCCACCACCACTCACCACCCACCTGCCGCCACCACCCACCACCCACCCACCTGCCAC
Source organism: Camellia granthamiana (assembly GCA_036172215.1). Classification (NCBI taxonomy): domain Eukaryota; kingdom Viridiplantae; phylum Streptophyta; class Magnoliopsida; order Ericales; family Theaceae; genus Camellia; species Camellia granthamiana. The sequence goes on along the minus strand of JAXFYN010000375.1, from coordinate 122,761 downwards.
CCACTCGCCACCACCACCCACCCCTCGCCACCACCACCACCACCACCACCACCTACCACCCACCTGTCATCCACCCACCACCCGCCACTACCATCCACTACCCGCCACCTACTTGCCACTACCACTCACCACGCACCTGCCACCACCAGCCACCCACCACCACCAGCCACCTGCCCACCACCCGCCACCACCCATCACCACCCACCACCGTCACCTACCCACCCACCCACCACCGCCACCGCCACCGCCACCGCCATCCGCCACCACTACCCGCCATCCGCCACCACCAACCACCACCGCCCACTTGCTACCACCCACCACTCGCCACCGTCACCCACCTACCCATCACTACCACCCGCCACCTACCCGCCACCACCACCACCCACTCGCAACCAACCATCACCCGCCACCGTCACCCACCCACCGACCACCACCCACCCACCCGCCCGCCACCACCCACCCACCGTCGCCGCTTTCTACCACCGTCTTTCGCTGCCACTTGCCACCACTTGCCATTTCTCACTCTTGTGTATATTTTTAAAATTTTTTAAACATTTTTTCAATTACCAAACGCGTTTGTAATTTATGTTTTTTTAAAAATAAAAAAATAAATAAAAACCAGTTTATAAAATTTTTGTAAATATAAACTGAAAACGTAAATGTTACCAAACACACCTTAAGAATTTTGAGAAGAGAGGATCTCTAGCTAGTGACATTTTGTTTCAACAATTAATTTCAATCAATCTTTCGTGGAAGGACTTGGTAAATGAGAATGTCAATTATTTTCATCCAAAATACTGTCTTTCCTTGAGGTTTGGAGGAAATAGAGCAAATTCTACAGTTTTGACATGATTACTCGGGTTTCCTTATGCTGTTTGGGGGTGGGGTTGGGGTTGGGGTTGGGGTTGGGGGGAGTAAATAGAACAACAAATTCTACAGTTTTGACATGATTACTTGGGTTTCCTTATGCCTTTTTTTTTTTTTTTTTTCGCTTCGCGCGTGGGGAGGGGGGGGGGGGGGGGGGTTGGTAGGAAATAGAACAAATTCTACAGTTTTGACATGATTACTCGGTTTTCTTATGTTGTGTTTGGATGGGGGATTTAGGAACAGATTTGCGAAGGGAAAGGAAAAAGTTAGGTGAAATGTGAATAAAATATATTTACATTTCACATACTTTTTTCCTTTCCTTTTCCAAATCCCCCAATCAAACAAAGAGTTAAAGTTTTAATTCACATAATAGTTTCTCATTTTTATTGACAATTTGTTAGTCCAACGGATGGGAAAAATACGCAATTGTATCTTTTATACTGAAATGTGTATATATTTTTTCTTGTTAATCCTTGTGTGTTTACATCATATGCATTAGTTTTGGTCGGTCTAATCTTATTAAAAAGGGAGGTCGGTGTAAATATATTTAAACTGTGGAATGTGCTATATTTTCTCCAAATCACAGAGGAGGTTAGTGAAATTTACCATTTTTTAACTATCTGGGAAAAACAAGAAAATAAAATGAAGTAAATACTTTTAGACGGAACAATTTATTTTCTGATGAGAGTTTGTCCAAGAGGACAAAGGTCAAGTGCCCAATAAGTACCGTATCCGTTGCACAATCAATTATATAAAGCAATGCTAGTGTTTTTGGAAACCACTGTCAACAAATTTAGTGAATCCCATTTAGGTTTATACTCTTCCATAAGCTAGAGTTGGTCCCAGAGACTGAGTTTGATATCTGAAAAGTTTCTAAGTTGCACATCAGAGTAGATGGACCGTCTTTTTGGGTCTGCTGCAGAAACATGAAGCAATGTTTGAAATACACAAAAATGGGAACGATAATTGAACTGTCAGAGCATATACCGAAACTAAGATAGTATTACACATTTAAAATAGTAATCACTTAAGCTTGGCTAATAGAGACATTGATTAGTTGATGAAATTATTACACATTTCTCTAGTGGTTTGAGCTCTTACCCCTGTTCAAAACACAAGTACTTGAGTTTAATCTATGAAGCACGGACACCTTTCCGGCGGCAATATATGGGTGTCCGACATGTGTCGGACACGGACACGTGGTGGACACGCGATGGACACATGTCAGACACTCCCTCTAACATGTCCAGAATTTGTTTTGATTTTTTTCCAGTTGGACACTTTGCGGACACGCTCACAGACACTTGAGGGCTATGATACACGGACACGGGACACGACACGGACACGTGGACATGCAAATTTTCAAAAAATGGGAGATACCACATGCTAGGGACACGCTTAATATATATAATTTTATTTATTTACTTTAATATCAAATTTCATTTACAAATTAATTTTTTCCTACAAATAAACATAATTTATTTTATGTATGTTTAAGTTGAGCAAACAAGAATACTCAAAAAAATAGAAGGGCAGAAAAAAAATAGAAGAAAAAAAAGAAGGGATTTTTTGGTTAAAATATATATATATATATATAATATCAGGGACAAAGGGGAGCAAAAACAAGAATAGGATAGAGGAGAGAAAAGAGAGACGATCGCGCAGAAGGAAGAGAGAGTCAAAGAGGTAGAGTCGATGAGTTCAACACAAGCGACAGACAAAGTCGAAAGCGAGAAAGAGAGGCGAACACAGACTCACGGAGAGAGACGAACAGAAAAAGAAGAAAAATAAAGAAAAGAAGAAAAACGAAGAAGAATAACAGATGTGAAGAAACGAAGACATATTCGAAGAACCTCGATTTAGGGCTTCAACTCGTTTTTCTTTACCCTTTCTCTGTCTCTCTCTCTGTATTCAATTAGTTAGGGTTTTTATCTCTCTGTATTCAATGAGTTAGGGTTTCTCTTTCTCCGTATTCATTGAGTTAGGGTTTCTCTCTCTATGTCTTTAACGTGTCCACAACGTGTCCAGTTGGAAAATATTTTTTAAAAAAAGGAGGACACATTAGGTAGTGTCTGACATGCGTCCATTGCGTGTCCGACGTGTGTCCGTGTCCGATACGTGTCGGACACCCATACGCTGCCTTCAGAGAGGAGACGAGAGAGAGAGAGAGAAGTCGCTCACTTGTAAACCCTAGACGAAGCTATCAAAGCTTTTGAAGGTCCCTATTGAAGCAATCAGAGATTCACAGGTAGGTTTCTCTTTCTCTCTCTCTTCTTTTCTTGGTCTCTCTTCGTCTCATTGTCATCGTTCTTCTCTCTCTGCTTCATTGTCTTCTTCTTTTTTTTCTTCCTTTAGACTTTGTTTTTTGTCTCTCTCTCTCTCTCTCTGTTTCTTTCTCTCTTTTTTTTCTTCTCTCCTCTCTTTTCGCTTTAATTATATATTTTTTGAACCTCTTTTATGAGGTCAGCTATTGGATAAGAACAAAAATTTGGCAACCTCTCTATTTTTTAATATTCATCTTTGGCCCTAACATGCGTAGAGCAAATTATTTTTATTTGAAGAAAAAATAAATTTTTTGAAATTGCTCAATTTATTTATTAGGTAAAGTGCTGAAATTGATGAATAGCTGTAGATATATATTTTAAAATATTTGTTCATGTTATTTTCTATTACTTAATTTTTTTTATGACATAATAAATAGATAAAATTATATATTTTGAGTGTATCCCCAGCGCGTCGTATTTCCTATTTTTTGAAAATTTGTATGTCCGCATATTCGTGTCGTGTCCATGTCCGTGTCTGTGCTTCTTAGAGTTTAATTGACAACAAAATTCTTTCTCTGGTGAATTTCTTCTTCTAATCTTATATGAATTGATGCAGAAAGTAAAGACTAGCGTTGTAAAGAACAATTGTAATCCGGAATGGAATGAGGAGTTAACTCTTTCAATTAAAGATCCAAATGTTCCAATCATCCTAGTAAGTTACTCTTCCACTTATTTTTATTCTTTCACTATACAATGATTGGCTATGAATGTGATTATGCAATTTATTTTTACTACTAAGGCTTTATTTGGTTCATGGAATTAGGGAGGGACTTGAAAAGGGAAAGGGAAAGGGAAAAAGTATGTGAAATGTAGGTGACATTTAGTTATATTTTATTCAGATTTCACCTACATTTTTTCTTTCTCTTTCCAAATCACTCTCCAAATCCATTAACCAAATACGGCCTAAAAAACAAATCTTTATTTTGTGTAATGATATGAATAGCATCACCAACAACGTTCAACGTTGTTTGGTGACTTGCTTAGTGATCATGAATTTAAGCTACAGACCACTATTTGTTTGTTTTTTTTTTTTCAAATTTTTATCTGCCAAAAATGATGCATGTAATAATGATTGTTCTCATTTCCATTTCTTCTTGAATTTTGCAAGTGAAGAAGACAAATTGCAACAACCCAATTTTGAAGATTATTATTAATAGCACATTCGGTTTTGTTTCTTTATCAGAGTGTGCATGATAAAGACACATTCACCAACGACGACAAAATGGGTGAGGCAGAAATAGATATTCAACCATACATAGAGTGTATGAAGATGGGCTTTCAGAACCTCCCCAACGGTACTAAAGTTGGTGAAGGAGTTCAGCCAAACAGCAAAAATTGCCTAGCCGAAGAGAGCTGCTTTGTCTGGAACAATGGTAAAATTTGCCAAGACATGCGTCTTAAATTGAGGAACGTAGAATGTGGGGAGGTAGAAGTCCAGATTGAGTGGATTGATCTTCACGGTCATAAAAGTTCCCAGAGTTGAGGTATGCTTTGTATCGGCTTGTAGTATGTTGTGATATATGGGTTGGTATTAGACTAACCATATATGTAATCTTTTATGTCGGTAATCTGTAGTAATTGTCTTACAATGAATCCACCAATCCAATGTATCAGTCTGTTTGTGAGAACAAGATTGATGTTTTGCATTGGCAGTGCTTCCATTTCCATGTCATGTGACCTAACAATTGGCTTGAATTTTGTAGTTCTGTGTTGTAATTAGGGATGTAATCGCTTCGGTTCGGTACGGTCGGTATTTAGGTAAAAAATTCAATTAATCGATAATGTCGGTTTTATTATTTTGAACACCGATACAGACCGCTTCTCACATCAAACAGCACCGAACCGAACCAATTGAAACAGTTCGGTTTGATGCGGTTTAATCGGTTTAGAATTTTTCAAACTTGAGCTATTTTTAAATATAATAATTAATCTATATAAAAATATTAAATTAGTTATTTGTCTACCATTTCAAATATATCCAATCCATCTATTTAATACATACTTTTTAATTCCTAAATTAACAAAAAAAAAAATAAAAAAATAAAAAAAAAATACTAAGGTTTCAAGAATAATGAGTTAGAGTTAAGATTATATATAATAAGAGTTTACAAATTTAGGTTATAAAGATGATAAGATTAATTAATTAAGGTTAATAATTTATTATGCTTATTAATATCATTAGATTATTAGATTATATATATATTATAGATACAATATATGTTGAAGCGGTCGGTTTCGGTTTAGATCGGTGCACAAGGTGCTTAAACTGATACCGAACCGAAAATAAAAAAAAATTCAAATTTAAAAACCGCACAAACTAATTCTTGTTAAAAAACAGATCAAATATAACTGGTTTGATCCGATTCAATCGGTTTGGTCAGTTTTTTCGATTTTTCTTACCTCTCTAATAATAAGAAATTCCTTGCCTACAAGTCATTGTGTTCTGTCTCTCTTTCATAAACGACTTGAACACACACATATATATTATGTATAACGACTTACCTATAACTAAATTTTCAAAGTTTTCTATTTTTTTTTCTTTCACTTTATTTTATTAGATTTTCACTTTTCACCAAATTTTCTTTCTAATCAAACAGAAATTGAATGAAAAGTGATAGCAAAACAGATTCTGAAAAAAAGGTTGTTCGCCATAGTTCTGCAGGTGGCCTTGTTTGATTTAAACACAATTTTTGGAAAAAAATTTCAAAATTGTTTTTGGTTGGAAATTTTTTGAATTTTTTTTTTCAAAATCACTCTCTCTTATACATCAATCAATCACTTTTTTTCTCTCCTTTCTCATTCTCAGTTACTTTTTCTCTTATACATATCTACTCAACTACCATAAAATATCAAATTATGCCAAATTCCAAAATTATTTTCAAAATATACAATCAAACAAACCCAAAATATTTCTAAACTCTCTCTCTAAATTTTTTTTTGAAAATTTGTTTCAAAACAAAACCAAACACAATAACGTGTTTTGCTTCAAGTAATTCTGCCACGTCGTTTAGAGTTTTAGGTTTTGTTTGGTTTATGGATTTAAGAAGAAAATTAAAAAAAATAATATAGGTAAAATATAGTTATATTTGATTTATATTTCACTTAATTTTTTTATTTTTTTTATTTTTTAAAAATCTTCTTAAATTCATAAATCAAATATAGTCTTATTGATTGATATTTTATTTACAGTTTTTATTTCTCAAGTTTTGAACATATTCTTGAAAGTTTGGTATATATCCATTGTTTGGAGACATTATTGTAGGGAAAATAACATGCCAGGGATTTTGTAAAACTTAATTATAAATGTGTGGTAAAATTTATAATTTTATTTTTTAATATGTATAAAATTTATTATTAATCTATAAACATATATTTTTTTAAATATGCAATGAAATGAAATTACTCCATTATTATATACTCATTTTTTATTTTAATAATATTAGAGTCAGACGTTTTACCATTTTTTAAAAAAAATTAATTAATGATAAGAAGGATTTCACTGTTGTGCCTTTAGCACAGTAATGACTATTGTGCTTCAATTTGAGGTATATTATAAGTTTATTTTTATGATCCGAACAATTCATTTTGTAGGATTTGTTCATACCTATTAAAAATCATATTAATCGGATATCAATAACTATATGATTGATAACCAAAAAAATAAACAATAAGTTTTTCTTTTGAAAAATAGCATAAAAAAATATGTAATTCGATCGTATAGTCATTGATATCCGATTAATATGATTTTTGGTAGACATGAAATACTTAACAAACCCTATAAAATGAACAGTTTAAATCATAAAAATAAGTCCATAATATATCTCAAATTGAGGCACAACAGTCACTACTATGCCTTTAACACAGCAGTGACCCCATTTCCCATTATATACTAACAATCTTATAGCTAAATATTTGGGCCTACCTTCTTCATGGGACAGATTTAACACTACTACAAATACAAATAAAGATCACACTTTTTTTGTGTGATGTATGTTTTTTAATCACACCTTTTAAGTTTTATTAAAGTGTAGTCTTTGAGAGTGTGATTAAAAGGGGTCATTTTTAATCACACTTTTTAAGTGTCATTAAAAAATGCTTTCGTCACACATTTTAAGTGTGATTAAAAACATTTAGATCACATCTTTTAAGTGTAATTAATAACTAATAAAACCTGTGATAAAAAAAAAAGAATTCGACATATTTGAAGAATAATCAATATTATTTTTGTACGCACATTTGAAAAATGTAATACACACTATATACTATATTTTGAATCACAACCATATATTGAATGGAATAACGTCATATATTTCATAAATGAAAGTTAAATATTCAAAAGTATATACAAAGAAATTAATAAAAAGTTTTTAACTATGATTACATATATTAAAAAATAAAAAAAAAAACTTGAAAAAACTAAGTTCTTGAATTCTTTAACCATATTTTGCATCTCTCCAGGAAATTTCTGACCTGAAAAATAAAAAAACAAATTAATTTAGAAACCGCTAGAAGCATATGAATAAACTATTTTTGTAGAGACTGTTCTTGTCTTACAAAAGACAAAATCGGACATTTTCTCATTACACTGACTCTTTATCCCTTGCATCAATAGAAAAGAAATAACGAATTTGATTATTACTAGTATAAAATGTTTGTATTACTATATATAAATATGACATATATATATGGAGCATGATTGAACAATATATATAAACACATATCAATAAATCATAGCCTTGAAAAGATTTCATCAAAAAATTATTATAGCAACACATCAACAGAGAGAGTAAACTAAACTAAATCCCAACAAAAATTAAAGCTCAAATCAAGGTGGAGAAAGAAAAGCAATTAATATACTAAGTTAAGATGGGTCAACTCCAAAAAAATAAACAAATGAACAATCCCCCACAGTTCCAAGTGTTGAGCAATTCCACCAAGATTTTAACAATGATGTGCTGGTGTATCTGTTTTCAGATAAGAAAAAATATAAATAGAGAGTGGATAGAAAGAGAAGAAAGAGATGGAATGATGAAAGAGAAAAGAAGAAGAAAAGAGCACAAGTTTAAAGGAGGGAAGAGAAAAGAAGAAGAAAAGAGCACAAAAGAGAACAAGTTTAAAGGAGGGAAAGCCTGGAATAGTTATATAACTACCATGACCCAAATTTAGTTTTCAACTTAACCAGAATTAACTCATGGTAATTTGTCCATACACAAAGCAAAGTCGTGAATACACTATCACTACATCACTTTTTATGCCACTGCTATTATTTTTTGATATTGAAGTTAATTGCAAAATTGGAGAAAATAAACTTATAAGATTAGTAGGTTCACTTATAACCAGGTATCTCTAAATTCTTGGTCATAGTTGCTCTACATAGTGCAAATGGTTAAGAACAATGAGGGGACTTAAAGGGCTCGGGAAGCTCTAAGATTCCCAGCAGATAAGAACCTAAAATGTAAATAAAAACCAAAAAATAGGAGAGGGAAAAAATGTGGAATGTAATTAGTGTGACATTTTTTGTTAGGAGATAAACTACTTAAACAAATAAGTCATCTTAGAGACCTAAAACTTATTCCATTAAGAAGAAAAAAATTATTACACTTCCCTTCATGTACATGTGATCTTCACCAATATCCTGCTAAGCTTTCTTGCCTGGGACAACTTGGCCAACCATTTCTTCCTTTATAGGATTGAAATCATAGTCGAATTTCTACAATTGTTGTTTTGTTACCCAAAAAAAAAATAAAAGAACACTTCAGACTACAATAACACAAAGACACAAAATTCAAACTAAATGAAAAGAAATGAACTATCTTTTGTTTGTCAATGGTGTAACAGTCTGTTCCGGCCTTAGATAGAATACCTTCCTTAACTAGCTTGTCCATAATTTCTGAAAACAACTTAAAAAATGAAATTTTAAATTTATTCTACAGTTTAAAATGTGCAACCATGCAAGATTGGATGCCTTCTTTTACAAGTTTCAACATGTGTCAGATCGTCATTTACCTTCAATCAAAGCCTGCAACCATAAAGTTGCATACCAATATCATAACATTACAAAATTAAGAAATTGTCAGATTCAAAATAAATTGAATATAGTCAGGTGAACCAACATTGATCTTTAACACCACTTAACCAAGTAAAGGTCTTTACCAATGAGATGCTGCGAAAATTTGAGAGGACATTGATGAGTTCAATAGTCTCAAGGTGATAACAGCTGATCCAGTCCTTTACCTGATCTAAATGTTGTTCAACTTCTGCTGGATCTTGAGTATCATCTGCACACTGGATATTATATTATAGATTATGATATGCCCTGAATTTTTTCTCATACAGAACTATAATATTTCTAATAGAATTTACCTTCATCAGCCATCCCACCATTTTCATTAGCCCATTGCTTATCTGCCAAAAAAACTATTTGTTATTCACAGTTCAAACTTGAAAAACTACTGAAAACAAGCAACGTGTAAACAAGCTGAATAGCCAAACAGAAAAGCACATAATTACCTATTGGTGCAACTATGTATTGGTCATCTTCCGAAAGGCCAACCTGAAATGCGTTGCAAATTTTGACAATTGGTTTATTAAGTATTTCTGCTGTATGGTAAATGAAGTTTATAGCATGTATTTTAACTCATTGAGAACCAAAAACAAATGTAACGTTAACTCATCACCTCACTGTCAGATTTAGGACACTCCCTTTGTACAGAATCAGCCCCCAAGCTCACATCATCATCTTGATTGTCATCATTTTCATCCTCACAAGGATCGAGCACACTCTTAACAAACATCAACTTAAAATTTTCGAACAAGGGACCAAGTGTTCCTGCAATATTCTATCCTTAACTTGAGAGCTAATACAAAATGCTTGTTGTTGACATCCCCAACCTTCATTTTCAGAGGATTTTTTGTCCATGGATTATGAGCTTCTTGTTCTGAGCAGCTTCTGAAGAATGGAGGCTCGTAATCCACAGGCTACAAGATCAATGTGTGAGTGACTATAATTTGGGTTGCTACTTTGTTTCTTGATTTCAATTCTCTTTTGCACGGTATTAGGTCTCTAGAAAAGATATTCTATACGTTCTGCATTTGTTTATCTCTGTGTGTACGTGTGTGTAGTGATTCCATTTTAAATAATATACTTCCACCTTCAAATGCCATGTGAGAAATGGAATATTTCCTATTCCCTGGAATGCTTTATACAGTCTGTTCAGAAATTAGAGAGGGGTACTCATAATAATGGCAAACATGCTTCCTGGACAACTAGCACGTGGTCATATACAGTTCTTATGACTGGTAAAAACACCTCAAATGATTCGCACCAATCATAATAAGTTTATTGTCTTGGTGGCAGTTCAAGAATAACTCAATTTCCTTCCCAGGACTCCCAGAAGTTAAAATTTGATGTCATTACGGCTGAAATGATATAGTTGACTGAGAAGTAAACTCCAAGTGGGTCAATTCATACATGTTGAACATGATGACAGTAGCACTAATGGTGTACAGGTCAAAAAAATAAAAAAAAAAGATGCAGAGGTGGTCATCCGGGGGTGTGGCAAGGGGCGGAATGTTCATATCTTAATACTTCATGCATAACAATACAGAAGAAATCAATATTAAGCCATAGAATACGTTTTTTAAAAAAAATATCAATTTTACAATGGAGAATTGAAATGCAAGTCTTGGATTTGTGATGGAAATTTTTTCAAACATAACAACTCAAACCTGGTGCACTAAGGATTCTCCACACAAGATAATGAAATGACCCTTCAACTCTAAAATACCCAACAATATGGCAATGTTTCACACAGGTATTTTATCAAACACAAGAAGGGCTTTTACATCATCTCCCTCTCCCAACCCTCTTCTAGCTCTCCAACCTTTTCATTCCCCTTAGGAACCCCTATCCCACCTGGTTACACTTCCCCTTCCGCCCCTTGCCACAACCCCTCCAATCATCTACTACCATAGATCCATTGCCTCTTTCCCTCTTATCCACAACCACAAACTTACTCTTTTTCTCCACCACAAATTTGAAATGCCCGCTATTTCCGTCCCTACTATAGCACCACTAGCCCTCCTCTCACACCACACATCCCGTTACACCATTCCAGCCCCACCATGTTACCGAAAACCCTTACCACACCATTAAACAACAGAGAGAGAGAGAGAGAGAGAGAGAGAGAGAGAGAGAGGCCATACCTTTGTAAGGGAGAAGGGATGGTGAGTCCCCTGTGAGGGAGATTGGAAGAGGCTGAAGAGATATTGACATTGAGCATACAATGAGGTGCTAGGGTTTTATTTGGAAAAAGTCTCAAAACGATTTGTCCTTACAAATTCAATCTTGTTTTGCCTGCTGAGAGTAATGGAAGAGAAAAAGGCACCAGTTTGGGATATATTATTATATAAAAATAATATATTCAAAAATATATACAATCACATTAATTAAAAGTGTGAATAAAAAATAGACATATAATCACACTTAATTTAAAAGTGACATAAAAAATAAATATTATCATATTCAATCAAATTAAGTGTGACTAAAATATCAATCTAATTTTTTTTATCATACTTTCAATAAAAGTGAGATATTTTTATTTGTTAAAGTATGATTTTTAACTGTTTTTGTAGTAGTGATATAATCACACTTTAATTAGAAGGTGTGATTAAAAAATATATAAATAATCATACTTTAATTAGAATGTGTGATTAAAGAATATATATAATCACACTTATTTAAAAAGTGTGATTAAAAAGTAGTAGTGTATATATAATTACACTTTAATTAGAATGTGTGATTAAAAAATATATAAATAATCACACTTTAGTTAGAAAAGTGTGATTAAAAAATATATATATAATCACGCTTGTTTAAAAAGTGTGATTAAAAAGTAGTAGTGTATATATAATCACACTTTTAATTAGAAGGTGTGATTAAAAAATATATATTGAAAAGTGACATAAAAAATAAATATTATCACACTCAATCAAATTAAGTGTGATTAAAATATCAATCTAATTTTTTTTTATCACACTTCCAATAAAAGTGAGATCTTTAACTATTTTTGTAGTAGTGTAAAGCTGAAGCTTTTGGGAGTCTGATTGGAAAAGCGTTGGGCAAAATGCAAGGGTGGAAATCTTTTATCTCAAGCGGGTAAGGAAACACTAATCAAAGCTATCGTTCAGGCTTTGCTCTCCTATGCCATGTCCTGTTTTGAAATGCCACAATATTTCTATGCTAAGTTAAATTATCTTGTTCGAAACTATTGGTGGAAAGGGGATCCAAATAACAAAGGCATCCCTTGGACAAGTTGGGATCATATGACAACCCCCAAAAATCAAGGAGGTATGAGCTTCAGAGATTTCAAAGCTTTTAACCAAGCCTTACTTGCTAAGCAAAGTTGGCGTCTCCTTATGAACCCCAATTCTTTTTGGGCTCGTGTGCATAAAGGCCTTTACTTTCCAAATTCTACTTTCTTGCAAGCATCCAAGGGTAAGAGAACATCTTGGGCAAGAGAACATCTTGGGCATGGTCAAGCCTTCTCAAAGGTAGGGAACTCCTCCAAAATGGGCTCCGGTAGCAAATCCAAAATGGCAAACTTGCACACTTTTGGGAGGACAAGTGGGTACCCTCTAATGAAAGTAGAAAGAGAGAGAAGGATCTGTAAAAACAAGAATATCTTTCTTATTATTATTCACCATACTACCTTACATGAGTTCATTTATATATATACAGATATAAGAGTTGCTCTAACTAAGTTTGTTACAGAATTAGTTACAAGAATCAGTTACAGCATCATCAGTTGTAAAGTTGTTACAGTAGAGAGACAAATGATCTCATGTGCACAGACCATATGCTTGTACTGGTCTCTCATGATGCATACCAATAGCTGTCCTGCAACTGCCATATAAACCAGATATAACCTTGGTAGCAGATGCATCAGGTGCAGCTGATACAGAAGTCGATGAAGCTGAAGCAGAATCTGAAGCTGAAGCTGAAGCAGAATCAGAAGCTGAAGCAGATGACTTATCAGGCCCCCTCAAGCTGAAAGGTGGGAGGCCAACTAAAAGCTTGGATTGAAGAAAAAGAAAACGAGACACAGGCAGAGATTTGGTAAAAATATCTGCCACTTGATCAGAAGAAGCCACATGACGAATAAGGAGGTGCTTAGTGTAGACACCCTATTTTTGACCGTCCTCAAGACTTGGACGTCACCGCTTGAACACCCGGTGATTATCCGTGTTTGTGTTTGTTTTGAGTTCCCGGAGGCCCCGGCTGCACACCGTGCCTCAGGATCTCTCAATCGGCTTGTTTTGTGCTTGGTTTTGGCACCAAGAACTTGTGTTTTTTTTTCATTTGAGGGTGGGGGGGAGGCTTGTTAGCCATCCCTGAATCCCACCGGCTGCCCCACACCTCCACCGGCACTCCCTAGTGGCCATCGGCACTATTTTATCCAAATCTTTGGCCGGTCGGCACTATATGTTACCGACCGGCACTTTTTTGTGCCGGTGACATTTTTGGCTGGCCGGTGACCCTTCTGAACCCCCCTGAGGATGGTGCATGCCAGCTGTGCCAGCTGGATTACACCATCTCTCCTCCCCGTGCATAGGGTTGGCCCATATGCACCTTTGACCTCCTTAAAGCTTCTAGAAGCTTGAACCTTTGGCCAAGCTTCTTGGAGAAGCTTGGCCAGCTGTCTTAGCTTCTCTTAGAAGCCAAGAGCCTCTTGCACCTCTTGAACCCCCCCTCTCTTTGCTCAGCCATTAAGTAAGAGCTTCTTTTTTGCCTATATAAGTCCATTTCATCTCCCTTTACAAGGGTTAGCCATTTAGGTCAAAAAAAACCAGAGCCTATATCTATATTTCTGTGTGATACACTTTCTCTCTCTATATTTTCCCTCTCTCTCCCCTTGTGTGTGTGTTTTAGGCCTAAAAAGTGTGATTTCACCTTACTTTTGCACCTTTACACACACTACCACACCTTAATCCGAGATTGGGAGGCTTGGAGGTTTGTTTTGTGTGATCTTGGACTGGTTTTGATCACTAAAGGAGGGCTGCTCCACCTGTTCTTCATTGGATCTTCAAGGGTAAGCTTTTTGCTTTAGTTTCCCCATTCTTGCACTAGCTTTCTACCCCTCTTGCTTTGTGTTTTTGGATTTGTGTTCAACATAAAAAAGACTTGTTTTTCCTTGCTTAAGAACATTCATCAAGGTTGTTTTGTGGTTCGGGTAGAGTCTCACCCTCTTAGGCCTTGTTTTGGCCATTTTGGAGCCTTTTCTTGAGGCCTTGTTTACTTGGTGTTTTTGATCTTCTCACCACTGAAAACCAGTGGGTTTTCAGTGGTGAGGAAGATATTTTCAAGTCTTGTCTAGGGGAGGGACACCCTTCTCCCCTTGGTCCTTGGTTTACCTTTGTTTTCGCTTAAAGGGTGGCATGTATGAATGCTTGCATTTAGCTTCATTTCATAGCTTTCTTGGGTGTTTTAGATCATATTTAACCTTTGTCTAAAGTTGGTTTAATGGCCCTTAGCATGCTTCTTACACTTGCTTTGTAATGCTTCATTTGGCCTAGAGATGTACCTTGTGTTTAGCCTCATATATATTCATGTTTTGGCTTAGCATGTTGGAATATTTGGTCATGATTTGCCATATTTTAGGGCTGTGAGCCACTGTTTTTGTCATGTTTGGCATGATTAGTATAGTTGCTTTGCATTTGGCTTGTAAGCCTTGGTTGTGTTGGCCCTTAGCATGCTTACCTTAGGCCGTCCCTATGATTCGGCATCATTTAGGATCCTATTTCAGTCCATAAATCATGTATGTATGCTTGCATATGTGACCTCCCTCATGCTTTGAAAGTGTTCCCTTCTAGGCCTTGAAACAAGCCTAATGCATGCTTGTAGGTTTAATGCATTTTGGGGCTGCCATATGAGGAGATTTGGGTGTCATTTTGCATCCTAAAAATCTGTTTCTGGTTGTTAGATTCATGCCATGAGAGGTCTTGTTAAGTGGTGGTAGAATACCCTCTTTCGTGCCTAAGCTTTAGGTACATTAACTTGCATGTTGGCATGGTACTTTGAATGTGATTTTAGGCATGTTTGGCCACTGTTTTGGGGAGAAATGAGGTCTGTCCCGTTATGGTTAAACCCGCCATCGCATGTCCATTGTATGCTTTGTTGCATGTTTGGTCCACTAGGTGTTGTAGCACATTGATTCCATTGCATACTTGACTCATGTTCGCATCACACTAGCATCTCATGCACTTTGGCATTTTACATGCCTAATATGTTAGTTGTGTGGTACCTAGTTTGCTAGCATCCTAATTTCCATAGTGCATTATTGATGCATGTTTGCATGAGTCGCACTTCATTACTTGGTTTGGGGTGTCAAACCAAGTGAGGGAAATGAGGGGTGTTTGTACTCCAAGTGACAAAACACACCTCTATTCCCATGTCCCTAAGGCCCTTGACTTTGGCATGATAGGGATTTAGTTATCATTGTTGTGTTGCATGCATCTTTACATTGAAATGCAACCTTGGTATCTTAGGCTATCATGCACCAAGGTGCACAATTGATAGCCCTAGAACCAAGAGCCATGTTTCCTTGATTCCCATTCATGATAGGGAGCCTTGGCCATGCATAAATATGCTCAAAAATCCAATACCATGCACTGCTGCCTGCTGTTGCTGTCAAACTGTCTTCTGCAGGAACTTTGTGCCGACCGGCAGGAAAGAGTGCCGACCGGCACTGTATTTCTGGCCGATAGACTATTTTGCAGCCGGTGGCCACTACAAGCAGCCGGTGGTAGTTTCCTCCAGCCGGTGGCACTCAGCAGAACACAAGGAAGGTTTCCTGGGACTTTGGTATTTTTTGGAGAGACAGGGCAGTAAAAACAGAGGTGGCAGTGGCACGGTGTAGGCTTTTCCGGGCGAGTCGCAACGAGCATACATCATTCGCGCATCCCGAGGCAGGGCTGAGGCCCCCTTTCTTTTATTTACTTGATTTAATTTTAGTAATTAGAATTTTGTAATAATTCATTCATTTATTCTCTGGACTATATTATTCTTTTGACCCCTCCGAATGAGGGCAAATTTGTAATAAGTGTGTGTGAGTGGGTGCATGTCTTCCAACCCCCATTTCTTTCTACCCTTTTATTTACCTGCTTATGATGGTAGATTAGGGCACATCTAAATTAGCATACCTTATGCAATGCATGCGTGCATTCATGCATTTGTTTACATACATCGGGCTCGGTACATCATACAAACTGCATCGTACTTTCAATTCCAAATTGAATACGTGATAGTTGTTGCATTTCATGTGCCATGCTTAGGATAGCCGAGCCTGTCTAGATTACATTCCGTATGCGATGCATTAGTCACTTAACATAAACTAGGTCATGCATGTTTTGCTAACTGGTTTCTTGTTTTGGCACGGAGTACGATGTAAGTTTTATGCTTTAGCATGTCGCATGTGTGTGATTGTTGCCATGACAGTATGCTTACCATGCGGCTAAGTGCTTATATGAGATCAACTGCTTGAATGCCTGGGGGTGGAGGTTGGATTCCCTGAGTTGGGAAAACTCGTTGAAATCCGTGTTTTAGCCTACTTGCGAGTAGCAAATTCCAATGCATTTTCAAAACTAACGGATATGCAATGTTTATTTCCAAATTAGGCAATCTAGTCTATACTTGTTTGCTGCACGCATAACATAGTAATTCTAGGCTAATAATCGGAATAAGAGCATGTAATGTTTTCAAAATCGGATATCACGGTTAGTAGAGGCCGGTCTTCGGACCGGGCGAGAGGGGGTGCTCATAGCTGACCTTCCCCGATCGTACCCAAGCTCCCGAGCCAAGTCACTTTGGTGATGACGGACGCGTGGCCTTCGGCACCGAGTCAGGGTTTCCTAAATTTCCCATTTTAAAAATATTTAGGTGGCGACTCTGTAATCTGGCAAAGCAGTCCATGTTTGGCACTTCTTTTCAAAATCTGTTTTTTTTTTTTTTTTTTTTTTTTCAAAACGATTTGCCAGAGTTGGACTCTTTGGTTCAGATTTAGAACCGTGATAAATTGAGTCCGAACTGTAGTAAACCCAAATGAACAGAACGGGAGTAACCCTCCCGGGATGCGTTCGGGGACGTCTACAGTTTCTGGCGACTCCGCTGGGGACTTTAGAGAGCTTGACTCGAACTCGTGATATCCTGTTTTGACTACATTTATGTGTTTCTTTGCATTACATGTGCATTGGTGTGCCTAGGACACCGTGTTGGCCATCTGCTATTCCTGAGCGGTTTGCCGGAGGCTTGTCTTGTCAAGGCATGTCCATAAGGCTGACCGGTTGCGGGCTCTGCCAGTATGGGAACACAAACCCCGGTTTTACCGGGGCACCCCTTTCGACCATTCGACCTAGTGCATATCGAACTCCATAGTGACCATTCCAAACTAGGACAGGTTGCTCACCCGATATTAGGTTGTTTGAAACCGCTGCGTGCGTAGTGAAACCCTAGCCCCTGACAAAATAGGACAGGGAAACCCTACCCCAACATAGGGGTGTATTGGCTCTCATTTATCTACTATGTGCTTTTAGAGTGTATCTCTACAGGAACACACATGTCAGTTTGCAGGATTGGGTATCAGGCCTGAGGGCACCGGTAACAGTATTTTGGGGAATCAGTTATCTGTGGGTACAAGGTTCAAACTGGGGGCAATGATTCAGAAACAGTGATCAGTATTTGAGGAACAGTGTATCGAGTTCAACGTGCTATCTAAACTGTGTGTTGAATATTTATTTTATGCCGTTGTGCTGTCCAATTGTCTGTTTATTTATACGCTTTATTTATCTTTTTGTTAGGGTAGTTGAGCATAATTGCTTCCGACCCGATAGATATCCCCCAAGCACCCTGGGTTAGAGGCCGTCGACTCCTTCGATCTGAGGATCTGATAGACGGACAACCAGTGTACTACTCACTACCCCCGGTTACTAGACGGAGGTCAGTCAGGCAGAGTACATCAGTACAGCAGTCAGTTCAGAGGGCCTTATCTACCCCACCCGTGTTCAGTAGGGATCAGGATTCCGTGTCACCAACAGAGGAAGAATATATACCGACAATTCAACCAGAGCAGGATAGTATGGCTAGTTTGGAAGAGATGGTGCGCCACCTCCAAGAGAGTATGAAAACAATGCAGCAGGATGCCGTCCGTCAGGCAGAATTCTCCAGGCAGCAGGCTACAGTTGTGAGGGAACAGGCAGAGACAATTGCCAGACTAGAACAGCAAACCGGAGCATCTGCTTCGCATCAAGTCCCCCCCACCAGGAGTTCCAAACCTTGGGGAGACAGCCAATGTTCAGAATGATACAGAACTGCCCACGGGACCACCCCCACCTCTAGCCTCGCCTCAAATCCAACCCCAGCTATCAAAGACGCCTACCAACCTACTGGACTCTCCCTTTGAGTTCGAGACTGATTCTACCGCACTGAAACTGAGCAAGCTTGAAAAGCTGTTCAAGAGATCCCAAGGGGTCAAGACCATCCCTGATATTGAAGATGGTTATACCGACGCAGCTGTGACGCTGCCCGACAGATTCAAAATGCCTCATATTGATCGGTTCGACGGGACCGGGGACCCCATGGTGCACTTAAGATTGTTTTCAGATGTTCTAAGGCCGATGGGCCTCAGTAGGCTTCAGAAGTTGTCTTTGTTTGGCCGGACCCTGTCAGGTGTGGCGGCCATATGGTATGCCAAGCTAGAAGATGATGTCAAGAGGAATTGGGACGAAATGGCTGAGGCCTTCATCGCGCAGTACTCATACAACACACAGATTGAGATTACGACCCGTGATCTCGAGACGACTAGACAAGAGCCTAAGGAAAGTTTCTCAGAGTTTGTAACCAGATGGAGGGCAAAGGCTTCAATGATGACCTTGAGGCCTACAGACAAAGACCAAATTCGGATGATTGTGCGCAATCTCCAAACGAAGTTAATGCAAAAGATGATAGTACTCCCCTTTCCTACTTTTTCTGACCTGCATGAAATGGGGGTGCAAATTGAGGATGCCTTGAAGCAAGGCTTGATCGATAACGACCGGGAGCAACCCCGACGAACTTTCAATCGTGGCGGCAATGCAGGCCCGAGTGGCGTTACGACTGCAAGAGCTCAGGAAGTGAGCATGGTCACCACTAACCCTCCTCCAAGAAACACAGCAGCTTCACCATTCTTCGGTGCGTCCGGAAGCAACCCGCAAACGGCCAAATACCCACCCAGAAACACCAGAACCTTCGCTCCACTTTATATGCCCCTATCTAAAGCTCTGGGGGTTTTGATCAAAAAAGGGCATCTGAAGCCCCTGGAGCCGCGACCCCTACCAGAAAAACTCCCTCCTACCCATAACCCAGCCAAGTATTGTGCATTTCATCAACAGCACGGCCATGATACCGACCTATGTTTCCGGTTACGACATGAGATTCAAGATCTCATCGATAACGGGGTGATTCTGCCTCCGGAGAAACCCAACGTTACTACAAACCCTCTCCCCGCACATAACCAAGCTCCACCGCCCAAAAGACTCAATTTCATCCATACCGGGGCCGTGTCCTACGACCCTAGCATTTATATCACACCTACCCACCTGCCCAAACCAGAGGTGTTCCTCCCTAATTGCACCGACCTATGCATGATAGACACCCCCAAAAGCCAGCCCAAGCCAGTAGTGGTGACTGTCAAGAACATGAGAGAGCAGATCCCAAAGGAAAAACAGGTTGTTGAGCCAGAGTCTGCGGAATCTGGGGATTGTACTAAGAAAGCATATAGTCCGGGTGACTATTTCGTCAATAGGCCAAGATAGGCCCGAAGTGGAATTGCCAACGAAGGCGGAGTTATGTGTAATTCAAGGAGAGAATCTGGGACCGGGAACAGATGGCGTAACAGCTGTGGGGGGAGACCTTGCCGATCTCCGGTTTCGCAGTGACCAAGACCCAGTGGATGCGGCAGTCGCGTGGTTCGATTATGAGGATTCAGCAGAAGTTACCGGGTGGTTGGACGATCAACCCGATGTGATAGGAGAGTTTCAGTCAGAACAAGGCCCAGCAGGGGCGAGAATATCAGTAACGGCCAGGAGGGTCGAAGAGCAGAGTATATCACCGGGGGGCGCCGGTGTCGAGAGTTTCGCCCGGGATTGGAACATTTTGAGTACAGAAATAATCGAGCAGTCGGCTATGTCAGAACAAGCAAATTTTGAAGATTCCGAGAGAATCAGGAAGGCAAAGGCCCATGTAGGAGTCGAAACTGCTGTGTGTACAGGGACCAAGAATACTGCAGGTATGTGGACGGAAGGTGCTGCGAGCACAAGAACAGTCATACCAGGGCCGGATAGATGTCTGTCGGCTGCTGATGGAATGTGGTGGGAGGATGAAGATTTATGCCTCGCCCATACAGACGAGGATTGGGGTAACAACCAACCCGATGACACTTGGTACCTTGGAGAGGTAGATCACATGACACGGAGTGGGCGGTATTTCAAACCTCCACACTTGGATCAGCCAGAGGCTTCTGGGAAGGATAGAGAGGCTGAAAAGCAAAAAGAAAAGCAACTTGAAGAGGAGGCTGTGCTCAAACAGCTTAAAAAGATACAAGCAGACATCTCTATATGGGGACTGCTCATGGCATCACGGGTGCATAGAGAGGCTGTCTTATCAGCCATGGACAAAGCAAAACTTTCAATAGAAACCACGCCAGAGCAGCTGGTAGGATTGGTCTTTCCGGGGGGAGCCACCCCGATGCTGACATTTTCCGACAAGGAATTGCCACCCGAGGGGACAGAGCATAACAAGCCCCTCTACATTTCCGTGGAATGTAGGGATAAATGGATACCGGTGGTACTTGTTGATACCGGGTCCGCCATCAACGTTTGCCCGGCAAGAACGGCATACGCAATTGGTTTGAAAACCGCAGATTTTGTACCAACAGCCCAGGTTATCCGGGCATACGACAACACAAGTAGAGAAGTGATGGGAACCGTAAAAGTACGGACGAAGGTCGGGCCGGGGCAGCATGAGATAGATTTCCATGTCTTGGAAGTGCCTGCGACTTTCAACTTGCTTTTGGGGCGACCGTGGCTGTATCAGGTGAAGGCGGTATCATCTACTTTGCATCAAATGGTGAAATACCCCTATGGAAAGGGAGTAGCCATTGTCTTTGGAAACTCATCAATCCACCCACCACCGGAGGTATCCACGCCTGTTCTAGAAATCGAGCATGGCATGGAAGATATGTTCATATCAGGGTTTACCCTAGCTGAGGCTCAGGTTGTACAAAACATCATGGCTGCTAACGAAGGGATCTATGTCAGTGCCCAAGCATTGTATCTCATGAACAAGCTCCAACATATCCCTGGGATGGGATTAGGAAAGAGCGGCCGCAAAGGCGTTGCAGCATTGGCCGGGGTGCCACACAATCCCCACACCTTCGGCTTGGGTTATCTGCCCACTAAGGAAGATTGGGTGAGAAGGGGAAAAGAAATGGCTGGAAGAGCCAAAGCAAAACAAATGGGAAGACCTTTTGAGTTGATGCATCGGCCCATCCGGGGTACCCTAAACGGACGCTTCGTCCGAGAAGGGGAGGACTTTCCATTCTGTGGTTTTCCGGAGCCGTGGTTGAACGCGGAGAAGAAGCGCGTGCCGGGTTTCGAAATCTTCTTTGACTTACAAATATCTGGGGATGATGTTGCTGAAGAGCAGACAGACCCAACAGTTGAGGCTGAGCGTAGCAAAGAAACGGAGTCTATGGATACCGAGTTTGAAATGGGGGTAGCACTGGCATGTCTACTTTCAGATCCTTCGATCGACCAGTTGTGCTTGGGGGATAACTCCTCGGTGTCCATGATCGGAGATGAGACGGCTGCGAGCCAACCAGCAACTTTTTTGGATGCATCCATTGCGCCCTCCCTCACCTGGCAGTACGAGGAAGGGTTTTTGTCGAGCAGCACCGGGTCAGGTAGTGAGCCGGAATCTGATTCCACCGAGTCTTGTGAGTCGGAATCAGGTTCCAGCTCGTCTGAGTCTGAGTCCGGTATTCCTGGGGGTGATAACCCGGATGCCACAGTCCTGTCCAGGTCGTCTTTTTCTTTCTCTTTTGAGTCTGTTGTAACAGAAGAATTGGACGATTTGGAAGAACATAATGAGAATGAGGTGACTGTGGTTTCCGAGTACTTTTCTGTGCCTTTGGTTTATTGCTTAAATCAGGACTTTCAAAATTTTGATGAAAACGACGAGGACGAAATTCCTCCGGTTTTGCAACGACTAATTGAACAAGAGCAAGAAAGGTTTGTTAAACCCTTAATGGATGAAATCATTACCGTGAACATTGGTACTGAGAAGGACCCGCGGCTGGTCCAGATCGGGTCCACGTTGTCTTCGGAGGAACGCGAGCGCTTAGTCGCTTTGTTAAAAGATTTTAAAGATGTTTTCGCGTGGTCCTACGAAGACATGCCTGGAATTGATCCTGAGATTGTACAGCACCGGATCCCTCTTGACCCCGAGGCCCGACCTGTCAAACAGAAACTCAGGAGGATCCGCCCTGACTGGGCGATTAAGATCAAGGAAGAGGTCACCAAGCAGATTGACGCAGGCTTCCTGCTGGTATCCAAATACCCGACTTGGTTGGCTAACATTGTTCCAGTACCGAAGAAGGATGGTAGAATCCGAGTATGTGTGGATTTCAGGGATTTAAACAGAGCCAGTCCGAAGGATGACTTTCCCTTACCGCATATCGACGAGTTGGTAGATTTCACAGCGGGGCATGCTTTGCTCTCGTTCATGGATGGCTTCTCAGGTTATAATCAGATAGTAATGGCGCCCGAAGACCGGGAGAAGACCGCTTTTACCACCCCGTGGGGTACGTATTGCTACAGAGTAATGCCGTTTGGGTTGAAGAACGCTGGGGCTACATATCAACGGGCTGCAACCACAATATTACATGACATGATCCATAAAGAGGTCGAGGTGTATGTGGACGACATGATTGTCAAATCCAAAGAAAGAGAGGGTCACTACATCGCCTTGCAAAAGTTTTTCCAAAGGATCAGGGAATTTAGGCTGCGGCTGAATCCTCAAAAATGTACATTTGGTGTTACAGCGGGAAAAATGCTGGGATTTCTGATTACACAAAGGGGCATCGAAGTCGACCCTTCCAAAATCAAGGCCATCTTAGAAATGCCACCACCAATGACTGAAAAGGAGGTGCGAGGCTTTCTGGGTAAAGTGCAATTCATAAGGCGGTTTATCTCAAAACTAACCTTAACTTGTGAACCACTTTTTGGTCTTCTGAAGAAAGGAAAGAAGTTCCAATGGGATGGCCGATGCCAGGCAGCTTTTGAACAGATTAAAGAATATCTACAGAATCCGCCCGTGTTGTCACCACCAAAGCCGGGAAAACTGTTGATACTGTACCTGTCAGTAACTGAAACTACAATGGGCTGCATGCTCGCGCAAGAGTCGGAAGATAAAGTAGAAAAGGCCATCTACTATCTGAGCAAGAAGATGCTGGATTACGAGACCCGCTACACTCCGCTGGAGAAGGCTTGTTTGGCCTTGGTATGGGCTACTAGGAAGCTGCGGCACTACCTGTTAGCTCACTCTGTAATGTTGGTTTCACGACTTGATCCCATCAAATATCTTTTCGAGAAACCAGCGCTTAACGGGTAGGCTAGCTCGTTGGCTGCTGTTGCTCTCTGAATTTGATCTCAAGTATGTGACGCGCAAGTCTGTAAAAGGGAGAGCGGTGGCAGAGTTCCTTGCCGACCACCCGGTTGAAGGGGATGAAGCGGTTGAGTACCTATTCCCAGATGAAGCTATTCTGCACATCGAAGATGAAACTTGGACGATGTACTTTGACGGAACGTCAAACCAATACGGGTATGGGATAGGAATGTTGCTGATAGCACCTGACGATTCCCGTATCCCTTTAGCATTCAAGCTCCGGTTCAAAGTCTCGAACAATGAGGCAGAATATGAGGCATGTATCGCCGGTCTAGAAGCTGCCCTAGAACTAGGGGCAAGGCGATTGAACGTCATTGCGGATTCGAACCTAGTTGTGTCTCAAGCTAAAGGAGATTGGAAAGTAAAAGAGGAAAAGATGATAATTTACCACCAGACCTTGGATTTGTTAATTCCTCGGTTTGAAAAGCTAAATTTCACTCACCTAGTAAGAGAGAACAACAGGTTTGCAGATTCGCTAGCAACTCTATCTTCCATGATAGACATCCCATCTGGGGTCCGGATGCGTCCAGTCATTATTGATCAGAAATTTGTACCCGCCTACGAGTCAATCTCTGCCATAGATGAAGTACAGGATAACAACCCTTGGTATCACGATATATGGAACTTCTTGGAAAAGGAGGCCTATCCACCAGGGGCAAATGCCAAGGACAAGAGGGCAATCAGAAGAATGGCTGTTCAGTTTATCATCTGCGGGGGTAAGTTGTACAAAAGAGGTCATCTGGGAATGCACAAGCTGTGTGTGGAAGCCGAAGAGTCGAAGCGCCTGATGGAAGCCATCCATGGAGGAGAATGTGGGGCACATATGAATGGGGTAATGCTGGCACGGAAGATCCTCAGACAAGGCTATTACTGGTCTACCATGGAGGAAGATTGTATTGGTTTTGTTCGGCGATGCCACAAATGCCAGATCCACGCGAACCGTATGAACATCCCGCCGTCAAAGCTGTACAACATGACGTCACCATGGCCATTTTCAGTTTGGGGGATTGATGTTATTGGAGCTGTTACCCCGAAGGGGTCGAATGGGCATGAGTTCATCTTGGTAGCAATAGATTACTTTACGAAGTGGGTCGAGGCCCAATCTTATGCCGTGTTGAAGGCTTCGCATGTCGCAAAGTTTATCAGAAACAACATTATCTGCCGTTATGGAGTCCCGAATGAGATCATTTTAGACAATGGTTCTCACTTCAAGAAGGAGGTGATTGATTTGTTGAAGAAATATAATGTGGCTCTTCATAAGTCATCCACGTATCGGCCGCAGACCAATGGAGCAGTTGAGGCCGCCAACAAAAACATCAAACACATACTGCAGAAGGTGGTGGAAACCTATCGGGACTGGCCGGATAAGTTGCCGTTTGCTCTGTGGGGCTACCGCACTTCAATTAGAACTTCTACTGGGGCAACTCCATATTCCTTGGTATATGGGATGGAGGCCGTTCTACCCATAGAGATTGAGGTTCCGTCTTTACGAGTACTGGCTGAGTGTCAGATAGCTGAGGCAGATTGGCAGCAGAGCAGATTCGAGGAACTCATGCTCTTTGATAAAAGGAGATTAAAAGCACTGTACCATGTCCAAGGATATCAACGCAGAATCGCCCGGGCTTTTAACAAGAAAGTTAAGTCCAGGAATTTGAAGGAAGGAGATTTGGTGCTCAAGGACAACCGAGCTCCCATCCATGACCCAAGGGGCAAGTTCAGACCCAATTGGACTGGTCCCTATATCATCAAGTCCATCTGGTCAGGTGGAGCTGTGGTTCTGATGGACCTAGATGGCCGAGAGTTCTCCCAACCGATCAACATGGACAAGTTGAAGAAATATTACCCCTGAGAGGCTCGCTAGGCCGAAAACCCGGAAGGGCGACCTAGGCAAAATTCAGAGCACAAAAAAATTAGAAAATATAAAAACTGAGCTCGCAAGGTTGAAAACCCGCAAAGGGCGACCTTGGCAAAAGTTAGAGCGCAAAAGGAGAGTGAAAATACTCGAGTGAGCCCAAGCCTGAACTACGTAAGGCTTGATTCCCATCTTTGGGATACGTAGGCAGCTTCATCCTGAAGTTCAGCCATAAACATTTTCCCCGATCAACTTTGTTCATTTTGATCATCTCAGTCATCCTTGTCCATCAGCATTCATCGTAATCTCCGGTGCAGTGCTATTCAGACTAGGGGCAACTTTCCGTTGCCAAAGGGTGCTGTGGTACCGATCAGACTAGGGGCAACTTTCCAGTTGCTGGGATCCGGGGTTGTGCATCTCAGTGACAGATCTCAGGCGTGTCCAGTTCTGATCCATATCGAAAATAGTTTTGAAAAGTTTTAATAAAGTTGACTTTGCTCAAATAAATCTTTTTATAACTAAGACCATTTCTGGACCAAAACGGAAAATTTTCAGTACCACAACCTTCAATTTCATTGATTTCAAATAGAGTTCTCTTGCTCTTGCATACAATTGAAGTTGCTTTTTATTACATTCATAAAGAAAACTTGAAAGTACTAATAAAGCAATAAATCCGGGGCATGGTCAAGTCAAACGTCCCTGCGCCCCCTCCCAGAGCTGGTCGAAGCCTCTGATGCCAAAGTAGGCCCCTCCTGTGCCTCTTCGTTAAGCCAATCTAAGCACTCATCAGACAAAGCGCAACTGAAAGTGGGAGCGGGGGCCAGGAGTTCCCTCGTCCTCCATGCCGTGGCATATCGGGCCAGCTGTGCGCCTCGAATCGGGAATGTGGCCGGGTACTCTATCCCTTCCGGCGGGCAAGTCTGATTATGACCAAACTGGCGCAGGATACGGAATGGAAAGTAGAAGACACAGTGAGTCAAGCCAATCAATTGGATCCCAGGTTGACGGGTCATGCTGTAACTCATTTCCGGGAGATTGAGCCAAGGGCATCGCCACGCAATGCGGTCTGCGGACAAACTGCACATCCATTCAAACCACCAACCCTCGTCAAGGGCATCAACTAGGCGTTGCCTAAAGAAGTAACCACGAGCTGAATATGCTGGGCAGGGGTCCACAACTTGCAGTTTATCCATCAACCACACCTGGGGAGGGATAGAAAATGAGAGAATAAAGAATAGAGAGATGTACGATGAGAGGAAAAGTGAGAGAAGGGTTTTTGTGAGAAAAACCGAGCCTGAGGGCCGAGTGATGTGAGCAAATATAAATGTGAGATTGGGTGGGAAACATTACCTGCAGTAATAATGGACTCCCTGCTAATCTAGTCGTCTCTCGACGATAAAAGGCGTCTAAGCCCAGCAATGTCTCAGCCAGGATCATGGCAATGCAGCTTTTGCCCCCCTTCAAGCCTTGGGCAACCTCAATCAACCGGACACTGGGCCCTCCGGAACCAGAGACGAACAGAAAATGAGAAAGCAGGCATAGGCAGAGGGCGTGTCACCGAAAGCCCTGCCAGTAATGGTCGCCGCGATCACTAGTCTCGGAAAAACGACAAACCAAGCTCGGAACATCTAATGTCCCGTCACAAATTAGAGAACGAGCATCGGGCATTGAGAGCCCACACATTTGCCCTAAGGCTTGGGCATGGCCAAAACGAAGTTGGGGCAGGGTCTCCTCATTACGCCCAGATTTCATTAGAGCTTGGAAATCTTCAAAAGTGGGACACACCTCTTGCCCGCTAAAGCTAAAGACATGTGTTACCGGGTTCTAGAATCTTGCCGCGGCATGGAGGAATGGAAAATGCAGCGGGGTACGGCGCAAAGTGAATAGTGCGTTTATGCCGAAAGCCCGGAAATTCAGCTTTTCCGAGCCATCCAAGTTGTTAATCCAAGTTGCGAGATTTTGGGCAAGAAATTCTTCCATTTGGAGTAAATCAGTGTGGGAATGAAGAGAACCACGAAGCTGAGACCCTTTTAAAGAGGATAGGGTTGAGTGGAGGACACATGTCAAAATTCTGCTGGTGCAGGCAGTCTACAGCCGACCGGCAGAAAGAAGTGCCGACCGGCCATAATTTTGTGCCGACCGACCAGATTATGTGCCGATGGCCATTATCCTCGGCCGGTGACCTTTGTCTCCAGCCGATGGTCTTCCCCCTGTGTTTTCTAAGCTGTTTATGCTGAATATTGGGGAATTCCACCACTTCCAGCACTCTCCGGTGATTGATTCCCGCCGAGTCGCGCGTATTTGTTTATCGAGTTGTTGTATATTTGCTTATTGAGTTGTATGTCACTCTCTTTAAGTCTTTGCTTTGTCTATCAAGTTGTACTTGCACTTGGCTAGTCTGTCGAGTCTTTGTTTTGCTTATCGAGTTGTAAGTCGGTTCACTACCTGGTTATTACGATGCGATGTTTTGTTTTCAAAAAAACAGTTTCAATTTCATTCACATTGTTATGTGATGCCTTGCGATGCGGTGCACACAAGTGCAACACCTTTTCAAGCGAATAGCTGTTTCATTTCCGTCATGTGTTTTTGTAAAAACCCGCAATTTCAAAAGAATTTAAACCCGCCTGAGGCAGTGCAATGTGCTTAAACTCCTAGAAAAAAGGAAAGTAAAGCAGGAAAATAGCAGGGTAGTAGAGTGCTGGATTGAATACCAGGAACCTCCCCTTTGTAGTCAGAATACCTCCCGCGCCCGTGCCTGGGTTGGCTGTGCGGTCTGACACCTTCATCATTCAAGAACAGCGCGGGAAAGTGCACTTCTGGAATGTTAATGGATCTTCGAGTTGATTTCAAGCCATGACTTTTGCGAGCAATGCTCGGAACATGCGAAGGATGTCCCTTCTCGTGTCCTTTTATATCTTGTGAATTTCAAAAGAAATTGTTTCGATTATGCCGTGTTGCAGTACGTTGCATTTCCACATCATGTTTTATCATGTTCAATTTCAATTACCTTTTATACACATTGCATTGCATGCGTGCTCTGCTTTACTTACATGTGTTCAACTACCTTTTTATACACATTACATTGCATGCGTGCTCTGCTTTACTTACATGTGTTCAATTACCTTTTTGTACACATTGCGTGCACGTGTGCATTGCTTTACTTATATGTGTTCAAATTCCCCTATATACACATTGCATGCACGTGTGCATTGCTTTACTGATATGTGTTCAAGTTCCTTTTTATACACATTGCATTGCATGCGTGCTCTGCTTTACTTACATGTGTTCAAATACCTTCTATACACATTGCATTGCATGCGTGCTCTGCTTTACTTACATGTGTTCAATTACCTTTTTACACACATTGCGTGCACGTGTGCATTGCTTTACTTATATGTGTTCAAATTCCCCTATATACACATTGCATGCACGTGTGCATTGCTTTACTGATATGTGTTCAAGTTCCTTTTTAGACACATTGCTTGCATGCGTGCATCCCTTTACTCACATGTGTTCAATCCTACCATTGCTCTATACACATTGCATGCGTTGTCACGCACTTTCGATTGCACTGTTGTGAATGTTGCTAACAATGTCATACCTGTTAAGTTTGCTTTCTTTTCAGGCACGATATTGTATGTACGGTTCATTTGAAGCTGGCATGACCAGACGAACCGGACAGGTATTGTACTCTCCGCGTGAGACGTATCGAGAATTGCACAATTTTCATACACCCTTTCTGCATTGTAGTGTAGTTTGGAGTTTGCTAGCTTAAAACTGTTGTATGCGTGTTTCGTTACAGCTTTCTTTGCATGATCACAAGTTATGCTCGGCTTCTTGCGTCGTCTTGCATTTTGCCCCTGCCTTCGGGCACATACCTTGTTTGTCTTGCATGTTTGTCCAAGTCTTCGGCCTTGTCAAAAATGGGTCGTCTCTGGGCTTTGACATTTACTCCTGTCATCGTTATGACTTTCGAGTTCTGTCAAAGAGGGGCAACTGTAGACACCCTATTTTTGACCGTCCTCAAGACTTGGACGTCACCGCTTGAACACCCGGTGATTATCCGTGTTTGTGTTTGTTTTGAGTTCCCGGAGGCCCCGGCTGCACACCGTGCCTCAGGATCTCTCAATCGGCTTGTTTTGTGCTTGGTTTTGGCACCAAGAACTTGTGTTTTTTTTCATTTGAGGGTGGGGGGGAGGCTTGTTAGCCATCCCTGAATCCCACCGGCTGCCCCACACCTCCACCGGCACTCCCTAGTGGCCATCGGCACTATTTTATCCAAATCTTTGGCCGGTCGGCACTATATGTTGCCGACTGGCACTTTTTTGTGCCGGTGACATTTTTGGCTGGCCGGTGACCCTTCTGAACCCCCCTGAGGATGGTGCATGCCAGCTGTGCCAGCTGGATTACACCATCTCTCCTCCCCGTGCATAGGGTTGGCCCATATGCACCTTTGACCTCCCTAAAGCTTCTAGAAGCTTGAACCTTTGGCCAAGCTTCTTGGAGAAGCTTGGCCAGCTGTCTTAGCTTCTCTTAGAAGCCAAGAGCCTCTTGCACCTCTTGAACCCCCCCTCTCTTTGCTCAGCCATTAAGTAAGAGCTTCTTTTTTGCCTATATAAGTCCATTTCATCTCCCTTTACAAGGGTTAGCCATTTAGGTCAAAAAAAACCAGAGCCTATATCTATATTTCTGTGTGATACACTTTCTCTCTCTATATTTTCCCTCTCTCTCCCCTTGTGTGTGTGTTTTAGGCCTAAAAAGTGTGATTTCACCTTACTTTTGCACCTTTACACACACTACCACACCTTAATCCGAGATTGGGAGGCTTGGAGGTTTGTTTTGTGTGATCTTGGACTGGTTTTGATCACTAAAGGAGGGCTGCTCCACCTGTTCTTCATTGGATCTTCAAGGGTAAGCTTTTTGCTTTAGTTTCCCCATTCTTGCACTAGCTTTCTACCCCTCTTGCTTTGTGTTTTTGGATTTGTGTTCAACATAAAAAAGACTTGTTTTTCCTTGCTTAAGAACATTCATCAAGGTTGTTTTGTGATTCGGGTAGAGTCTCACCCTCTTAGGCCTTGTTTTGGCCATTTTGGAGCCTTTTCTTGAGGCCTTGTTTACTTGGTGTTTTTGATCTTCTCACCACTGAAAACCAGTGGGTTTTCAGTGGTGAGGAAGATATTTTCAAGTCTTGTCTAGGGGAGGGACACCCTTCTCCCCTTGGTCCTTGGTTTACCTTTGTTTTCGCTTAAAGGGTGGCATGTATGAATGCTTGCATTTAGCTTCATTTCATAGCTTTCTTGGGTGTTTTAGATCATATTTAACCTTTGTCTAAAGTTGGTTTAATGGCCCTTAGCATGCTTCTTACACTTGCTTTGTAATGCTTCATTTGGCCTAGAGATGTACCTTGTGTTTAGCCTCATATATATTCATGTTTTGGCTTAGCATGTTGGAATATTTGGTCATGATTTGCCATATTTTAGGGCTGTGAGCCACTGTTTTTGTCATGTTTGGCATGATTAGTATAGTTGCTTTGCATTTGGCTTGTAAGCCTTGGTTGTGTTGGCCCTTAGCATGCTTACCTTAGGCTGTCCCTATGATTCGGCATCATTTAGGATCCTATTTCAGTCCATAAATCATGTATGTATGCTTGCATATGTGACCTCCCTCATGCTTTGAAAGTGTTCCCTTCTAGGCCTTGAAACAAGCCTAATGCATGCTTGTAGGTTTAATGCATTTTGGGGCTGCCATATGAGGAGATTTGGGTGTCATTTTGCATCCTAAAAATCTGTTTCTGGTTGTTAGATTCATGCCATGAGAGGTCTTGTTAAGTGGTGGTAGAATACCCTCTTTCGTGCCTAAGCTTTAGGTACATTAACTTGCATGTTGGCATGGTACTTTGAATGTGATTTTAGGCATGTTTGGCCACTGTTTTGGGGAGAAATGAGGTCTGTCCCGTTATGGTTAAACCCGCCATCGCATGTCCATTGTATGCTTTGTTGCATGTTTGGTCCACTAGGTGTTGTAGCACATTGATTCCATTGCATACTTGACTCATGTTCGCATCACACTAGCATCTCATGCACTTTGGCATTTTACATGCCTAATATGTTAGTTGTGTGGTACCTAGTTTGCTAGCATCCTAATTTCCATAGTGCATTATTGATGCATGTTTGCATGAGTCGCACTTCATTACTTGGTTTGGGGTGTCAAACCAAGTGAGGGAAATGAGGGGTGTTTGTACTCCAAGTGACAAAACACACCTCTATTCCCATGTCCCTAAGGCCCTTGACTTTGGCATGATAGGGATTTAGTTATCATTGTTGTGTTGCATGCATCTTTACATTGAAATGCAACCTTGGTATCTTAGGCTATCATGCACCAAGGTGCACAATTGATAGCCCTAGAACCAAGAGCCATGTTTCCTTGATTCCCATTCATGATAGGGAGCCTTGGCCATGCATAAATATGCTCAAAAATCCAATACCATGCACTGCTGCCTGCTGTTGCTGTCAAACTGTCTTCTGCAGGAACTTTGTGCCGACCGGCAGGAAAGAGTGCCGACCGGCACTGTATTTCTGGCCGATAGACTATTTTGCAGCCGGTGGCCACTACAAGCAGCCGGTGGTAGTTTCCTCCAGCCGGTGGCACTCAGCAGAACACAAGGAAGGTTTCCTGGGACTTTGGTATTTTTTGGAGAGACAGGGCAGTAAAAACAGAGGTGGCAGTGGCACGGTGTAGGCTTTTCCGGGCGAGTCGCAACGAGCATACATCATTCGCGCATCCCGAGGCAGGGCTGAGGCCCCCTTTCTTTTATTTACTTGATTTAATTTTAGTAATTAGAATTTTGTAATAATTCATTCATTTATTCTTTGGACTATATTATTCTTTTGACCCCTCCGAATGAGGGCAAATTTGTAATAAGTGTGTGTGAGTGGGTGCATGTCTTCCAACCCCCATTTCTTTCTACCCTTTTATTTACCTGCTTATGATGGTAGATTAGGGCACATCTAAATTAGCATACCTTATGCAATGCATGCGTGCATTCATGCATTTGTTTACATACATCGGGCTCGGTACATCATACAAACTGCATCGTACTTTCAATTCCAAATTGAATACGTGATAGTTGTTGCATTTCATGTGCCATGCTTAGGATAGCCGAGCCTGTCTAGATTACATTCCGTATGCGATGCATTAGTCACTTAACATAAACTAGGTCATGCATGTTTTGCTAACTGGTTTCTTGTTTTGGCACGGAGTACGATGTAAATTTTATGCTTTAGCATGTCGCATGTGTGTGATTGTTGCCATGACAGTATGCTTACCATGCGGCTAAGTGCTTATATGAGATCAACTGCTTGAATGCCTGGGGGTGGAGGTTGGATTCCCTGAGTTGGGAAAACTCGTTGAAATCCGTGTTTTAGCCTACTTGCGAGTAGCAAATTCCAATGCATTTTCAAAACTAACGGATATGCAATGTTTATTTCCAAATTAGGCAATCTAGTCTATACTTGTTTGCTGCGCGCATAACATAGTAATTCTAGGCTAATAATCGGAATAAGAGCATGTAATGTTTTCAAAATCGGATATCACGGTTAGTAGAGGCCGGTCTTCGGACCGGGCGAGAGGGGGTGCTCATAGCTGACCTTCCCCGATCGTACCCAAGCTCCCGAGCCAAGTCACTTTGGTGATGACGGACGCGTGGCCTTCGGCACCGAGTCAGGGTTTCCTAAATTTCCCATTTTAAAAATATTTAGGTGGCGACTCTGTAATCTGGCAAAGCAGTCCATGTTTGGCACTTCTTTTCAAAATCTGTTTTTTTTTTTTTTTTTTTTTTTCAAAACGATTTGCCAGAGTTGGACTCTTTGGTTCAGATTTAGAACCGTGATAAATTGAGTCCGAACTGTAGTAAACCCAAATGAACAGAACGGGAGTAACCCTCCCGGGATGCGTTCGGGGACGTCTACACTTAGCTGAAACTTTTTCGCGCACAAAATGATAATCGATCTCGATATGCTTTGTCCGAGCATGAAACACTGGATTAGCAGCAAGAGAAAGAGCAGACAAGTTATCACACAAGCACAGGAACGGAGGGAGGACAGACATGCATATCTTTAAGAAGCATTTGAAGCCAAGCAACTTCAGCACTTGCGAGAGCTATAGCCCTGT
Organism: Camellia granthamiana; assembly: GCA_036172215.1. NCBI lineage: Eukaryota > Viridiplantae > Streptophyta > Magnoliopsida > Ericales > Theaceae > Camellia > Camellia granthamiana. Next base: position 88,794 of record JAXFYN010000375.1, on the reverse strand, counting down.
ATTCGGCTTCAGTAGAAGATCTAGCAACAGTGGGTTGCTTCTTAGCAGCCCAAGACACTAAGTTAGGACCAAGAAAGATGCAAAAACCAGAGGTAGACCTCCTATCACAAGGGCTACCAGCCCAGTCAGCATCAGAGAAAACATGAAGATCGAAACCACCAGAGGAAAAATTCAAACCAGACTGTAATGAACCTTTAACAAACCGTAACAGCCGCTTAACCAGAGCAAAGTGAGCTTGAGAAGGGTTATGCATATGCTGACAAGCCTGGTTAACAGCAAAAGCCAAATCTGGACGAGTAATAGTCAAGTACTGAAGACCACCAACTAGACTGTGATAAAGTGCAGGATTAGAAAAGGGAACATCAGAAGAAGATACAGCTGGTTTAGCAGAAAGAGGAGAAGAAGCTGGTTTACAATCTGTCATGCCAGCACGCTTGAGCAGAGTAGAGGCATACTGAGATTGGGACAGAAAATAACCGGAAAAAGCAGGAGTAACAGAGATGCCAAGAAAGTAAGAGAGATTGCCCAATTCTTTAAGAGAAAAGGCTGAATGTAACTGAGTAATAAGATGCTTGAGATGAGAAGGGGAATTGCCAGATAGGAGAATGTCATCTACATAAACCAAAAGATAGGTTAAAGAGGAAGAAGTAGCTTGAACAAATAGAGAATTGTCACAATGACTATTAACAAAACCAAGAGTAAGTAAGCAGTTAGAGAAAGTAGAAAACCAAGCTCGGGGAGCTTGTTTCAATCCATAGAGAGATTTGTTAAGCTTGCAAACATAGGTAGGAATTTGGAATGAACAAAACCAGGAGGCTGAGACATGAAAACATCTTCTTCTAGATGACCATGAAGAAAAGCATTGGACACATCCAATTGATGAACAGGCCAGTTATAGTGAAGAGCAATGTAAAGGAAAACTCTGATTGTAGGAAGTTTGGCAACAGGACTGAAAGTATCTAAGAAATCAATGCCTTCTTCTTGTAGATAGCCCTTAGCAACCAGCCGAGATTTGTATCTAGCAATTGAACCATCTGACCCTTTTTTAATTCGAAGCACCCATTTGCACCCAACAATATTCTGTGTAGGAGAAGGAGGCACCAAAGTCCAAGTTTGCTGATCTTGTAAGGCAGTAAACTCCTCAAGCATAGAATTAAACCAATGAGGACATGTAAGAGCTTGTTTATAAGAGAGTGGTTCAGAGGTAAGAAGAGAAGCAGAATCAGAAGAAGTCGGAGCAGTGAGACCAAATTGAGAAGCAGCAGATTGAGCAGCCTTTGCTCTAGTAATCATAGAATGAGAATTAGTAGAAATGGGTACAGGTAAAATGGGAATGGTCAGATGAATACCAAGTGGAGAAGAAGAAAGAGGAGATGAAATAAAACCAGAATCAGAACTAGGCAGAACAGAAGCAGCAGCTGTAGAAACAGAAGCAGCAGTAGCAGATCTGGAAGCAGAATCTGAAGCAGCTGTAGAAACAGAAGTAGCAGTAACAGAGCTGGAAGCAGGAGCTGGAGAAGATGACTTAGCAAGGGAAGAAGTAGATAAACTGGAAGCAGAGGAATTAGTTGGTGAAGAGGGAGTAGAACCCCAGAAAAAAGAAGTGACAGCATCTTTAGAAGAAAGAAGAGGAGGAAGAGTTGCAGCTGAGGAAGAAAAAGGAAAAGAGAGTTCATCAAAGATGACATGTCTGGAGATATAAACAGTACCAAAGAGAGGATCCAAGCACCTGTAACCTTTGTAACTGGGATGATAGCCAATAAACACACAAGCCTTGGATCGAGGCTCTAACTTGTGAGAGGTATAGGGACGTAACCAGAGATAACATTTACATCCAAACACTTTGAGAAATGCATAGTCTGGAGCTGTTTTGTATAACACTTCAAAAGGACTAAGAGAGCCCAGTTTTGGACTGGCCATTCGATTTATCAAATAGGTGGCTGTAGCGAGAGCTTCAAACCAGAATTTCAAATGAACAGAAGCTTGATCAAGCAAGGTAATAGCAGTCTCAATAAGATGACGATGTTTTCTTTCAGCCACACCATTCTGTGATGGGGTATGAGGACAACTCAGTTGATGAACAATATCTGTAGACTGAAGAAAAGACTGAAACTGTCTTGAAGTATATTCACCTCCACCATCAGTTCGTAAGATCTTAAGAGATGCAGAGAATTGCTTCTCAGTATAAGTTTTGAATTCCAAAAATTTAGCATACACTTCACTTTTGTAAGAGAGAGGATAAATCCAGGTGAAATTACTAAAATCATCGATAAACACAACATAATATTTGAAAGAATCAGATTGAACAAATGGCCCCCAAACATCGGAATGAATTAAAGCAAGAGGAGATGTAGTTTTATTAGTAGACAACACAAAAGGAAGTCTGTGGCTTTTGGATACACAACAACTATTACAAAGAGAAGAACAATCTTTATGAGAAAAATGAAAACCACATTTATTTGACATAGTATGAAAAATATCAGACGATGGATGCCCTAATCTTTTGTGCCAAGTAGTAACAAGAGAATTAGGTGCAGAAAAAGCTTTAGGAGCAGCAGATAATGAAGAAGGAAAATGATAAAGTCCATTGAAGTATGAACCTTTACAGAGCACCTTGTTGCTGACATTGTCCTGAACAACAAATGACTTATCATTAAAGGTAATAGAACAATTATTATCAGAAGTCAATTGATGAACAGATAACAAGTTAGAAGATATTTGAGGAACATGAAGAAGGTTATTAAGTTTGAAGTGAAAAGAAGGAGTAGGCAAAATACCAGTGCCTGAATTGTGAATGGGAAGCGTATTACCATCACCAATCATGACCTGATCAGAACCTTGATAAGGTTGATAAAGTTGAAGATTACTAAAGTCATTGGTAAGATGAGATGTGGCTGCAGAGTCCACATACCATGGAGGAGAAGATGAAATTGAATTCACAGGTATTGGAGCAGCATTATTCACTGGTATTGGAGCAGCATAGGCCTTGAAATTAGAAGGACCAGCAGTAGGATTCACAGTATAGGAAGGAAACACAGGTTGAAAAGATGGATTCATACGATTTCTACACTCAAGAGCTGAGTGATTTCCTTTACCACAGATTTGACAGATCAAACCGTAGCTTTGAGGCCTTCCAGTTCTGCGACCTCGATTATTATTGTATCTGCCTCCACGATATTGATATTGTGAAGAATGACCACCTCTGTTGTGAAATGAGAAGTTCTTAGTAAAGGCAGAACCAGAGGAACCTTGTGAAGAACCAGAAACAGAGGAACTGTGAGGTAAAATGTTAGATCCATGTGTAGCAGCAAAGGCAACAGTAAGATCAGAGGAGCTACCAGATTTATGATAGTGTTCAACATGTATAGCCTCAGAACAAAGTAAAGCACACAACTCATCCATAGTAAGTATTTCAGATTTTGCACGAATAGCAGTTTTAAACGCATTATACTCCTCAGGAAGTCCATTGAGAACTAGAAGAATCAGGTCTTCATCACAGATAGGAGAACAAGCCAATGCCAATTGATCAACAAGATCTCTGATTTCTTGAAGATAAACTTCCATAGACTTTGTCTTCTTTGAGACTGTACTTAACTTGTTCTTGAGCTGGTGTATATGTGATCTGGACAGAGAAGTAAAACGTTTCTCAAGAGCAAACCAAAACTCTGTGCTACGTTTTAGATGAAGAACAGATGAATAGATTGAAGGTGTAAGTGTGGCTATGAGGCAACTAAGCAGACAAGAATCAATGAGTTTCCATTTCAAAAACTCAGGATTAGTAACAGCTTGATTGTTGGAGTCAAGAACTGTAGGAGGAGGACAGATCATAGATCCATCAAGAAAACCAAAAAGCTCTGTAGCTTCAAAAAAATTCTGAATCTGACTTCTCCAGATGGAATAATTTGTTGATTCAAGTTTAATTGTGATCAGAGAATTCAGATTGGAGACAAGTAGAAGCACATTAGAAGGTAATGATGTCTTCTCAGATGAACCAGTAGTACTTGATGGATTGGCCATGGAAGACTTGTTAGTTTGGATCACCATTGTTGCTCGTAAGAGCTTAGAGAAGCTCTGATACCATAATGAAAGTAGAAAGAGAGAGAAGGATCTGTAAAAACAAGAATATCTTTCTTATTATTATTCACCATACTACCTTACATGAGTTCATTTATATATATACAGATATAAGAGTTGCTCTAACTAAGTTTGTTACAGAATTAGTTACAAGAATCAGTTACAGCATCATCAGTTGTAAAGTTGTTACAGTAGAGAGACAAATGATCTCATGTGCACAGACCATATGCTTGTATTGGTCTCTCATGATGCATACCAATAGCTGTCTTGCAACTGCCATATAAACCAGATATAACCTTGGTAGCAGATGCATCAGGTGCAGCTGATACAGAAGTCGATGAAGCTGAAACAGAATCTGAAGCTGAAGCAGAATCTGAAGCTGAAGCTGAAGCAGAATCAGAAGCTGAAGCAGATGACTTATCACCCTCTACTAAAGATTTCAAAATTGCTTCACATAAACCACCTTATTGTAATGTTCAAAAAGTTGCTGAAGCTATTGACTCCACGCATAAAACCTGGAATCGTGAAATTCTCAACGAGTGGCTTTTGAAAAAGATTTAGAGGCTGTTCTTGCCATCCCACTTGCAGCGGTCAACATAGATGATATTTTAATATGGCACCAAACTCCATCGGGAGTTCATTCAGTCAAGTCGGGCTATGTCCTAGCCAAATAGATATGCCACAACTCCAATGGTTCTAACAAACCCTCGGGATCTCTCACCCTTGGAATAGATTTTTGGAGTTCAATTTTGGATCTTGATGTTCCACTCAAAATCTGACACTTCTGGTGGCGAGTCTGAAATAATTTGTTGGCCACAAAGCTGGGTTTGTTTAGGCGTAAGTGTGTATCTTCTGGTGAATGTCCTATTTGGAGAAAATGTGATGAATCCATGGAGCATCTTCTGTTTGATTGTCTCTAGACCAAGGCTGTTTGGTTTGGCAGCTCTTTAAATATGAGAGTGGATCAAGGCTCGATAACAAATGTGACCAAGTGAACCAACGATCTTTTGCAAGGCGGTAATTCAAAAAATGAATCCAAATGCCTTATTAGTTTAGTTGCTATTGTTGCCAGGTTCATATGGAAATCTAGAAATGATTTTGTCTTTAATCACCAAGTGGTGGACCCTCATGTCATTTTGCAAAAGATCACTCATTTCCGGAAGGAACAAGATGATCTGATTTTCCAATTTAACCCTCTCCATCAGGCCTTAGCTGTCCCCAACTATAATCCCCGATTAGGTTAGCAGCTAGCTTCCCACAGTAGAGTCAAATATAATTGTGATGCAGCTTTTTGCGAACATTCTTCATCAACTGTAATGGCTGTGATTCTTAGAGACTCAAAGGGAAATCTACTGGATGGTTGTGCTAAGTCTATCAAGGCTTCATCTGCAGTACAAGTCGAGGCCCATGTAGCGTGTATGGCGTGTCTCATGGCTCAAGCTCTCAATCTCTCCCAAGTGGAAATCAAAAGTGACAACAAAATGGTGATCTCTCTTTGCGTTTCCGAAACAGTTCCACCATGGGAGTATAGTGTTGTTATTATGGATATTTGAGGTCTTGCTTCTCCAACTTCTATTTTGTTTTCTTGGACAAGAAGAAACAACAATGAAGCAGCACATTGGGTTGCAAAAGCTTGTCTTTCTAAGTCTTTACCAGTAAATTGGGTTGTATGCCCACCTGCTGCTCTTGTTTCCATACGAAATTCTGATGTATCCCATTGTCCTCTTTAATTGAAAGTTTGGGAGTTCAAAAAAACAAAAAACAAAAAAACCATTTTTTACAATAATGCTGCCATGACTCAAATCTATTTTTTAAGATAATGCTCCCCTGATTCAAATCCATGACAACTTAACTTTGATGGTATATAATTCTTTATTTTTTAGAATATTAGATTGGCTCACGCTTCTTTTTAGTTGGAAAATTTAATTGGAGCATGTTATTAGGCCTCTGTGAATTCATTACAGAGTTCACATTGATAATCCGAATCGTTCAATGCATACGACTTGTTGAGTATCTTTTCCTTATAAAAAATCACGTTGATTAGATAAATATTTAACCAGATTACATTTGTATTAATAATTTTTTTTTAAAATTATAGTTACTGTTAATACAAATTTAATTTGATCAAGTAGCTATCGATATATGATTAAAGTAATTTTTTATACAAATAAAATACTCAACAAATTGTACATATTAAATATTTCAAATTATCAATGTGAGTTCTATAAATATAAAATCTAACAACACATTTCAGCCTGAAATCGGACCGATAGATGCTGTTCTGTATTGGATTACAATTCAAACTTGATAGTGGTTGAGCGGCTAGCCCAACACACTTATCATTTGATGCGATATACCACTTTGTTTGATTTGATCACGCACATTTATTGTTTGATGTGATATAGGTGGTGTTTGGGAACTTGGTTCCTAGATTTTTTTTTTGATTTTTTTTATTAAAAGACAAAAATTTTACAAAATTTAAAAAAATAAATCCAAACAAAAAATCACATCCAATTCCATAATCATTTCATTTTTTTTCTCACAAATATCCTATCCAACCACAAAAAAATCCAACTATCTTCTCAAATACTAAAAATTTTTTATCTAATAATATCTTACAACTAAAAAAACCTACATAAAAACTCATTTCCCAAACACTCACATAGTTTTAGCAGCATAATGTTTCCGACCCTCACTGGGGTGACCCCAAGACCACAGTAGGGTCAGGATTATTTTTTTTTTTTTTATTTTTTTTTATTTTTTTTTTTTTTTTTCAATAACCAACCCCCATGTGTGTGTGGGAGTGGTGGGGGTGGGAAAAACTGGGGTCTCCATCACGGTTCTTATTATCATTAATAATTTTTAAGAATTATAGAATGCATCACAGTAAATGATAAATATAAATAATAAAAAATATAATTGATGTAATGTTTTTGTACATCAATAATTCAAGATCATGGTCCCGTTTAATAGAGTTGTGAAAAAGTGATTAAAAATTATAACTGAATAGATTATGACTTATACTTGTGAACATAAGTTGTTAATCTATTTGGTGCAGTTGTGGTATTATGGATTTAAGTAGCAGAGTAGTGTTTGGTTAATAAACTGTAAAATAACTTTTTACTGTATAATTGTCATTTTTGCCCTTATATGATATAAAAATGATTATTTTGTCTTTTTTTAAATTTTAATTAAAAAAAATTATTTCATTAATAAAAGTTAATATAATTAGTATTACAAAAATTATTATTTCATTAATAGTATCAATTAGTATCAAATTATTTCATTTTTTTCATTATAAATTAATTAGTGGCAATTACTGGCTTAATAAGTATCAATTAATACTAAAATTATTAATAGTATCAATTACTATAATTTTTTTTTCATTAATCACATTACAAATATCAAAAACCTCTTCAATTATGTCACATCATCAATTGGTACACTAATTAATATACTAATTAGTGCATATAACATTATTCTAAATTAATTAGTGTCAATTAATGGCTTAATTAGCATCAATTATTATTTTTTATTCATTAATTATTATTTTTTTTATTAAAAAACACTGAAAACCTCTACAAAAAAAAAAAAAAAAACTGAAAACCCTAGCTCCGGCGGGGACAGCGGCGACGAATCGACGTTAGGGTTTGAGATTGATCCACAGAGAGAGAGAGAGCCGTTGAGAGAGCAACGCTGAATTATCACCGGAGGCTGCCTCTTTCTTCTCCACCGGCGAAGAGATCGCGAAGAAAGCGATCGCAGAAGAGAGAGAAGAGATCGACCGCACTAGGGTTTGATATCATTACCGGTTACGCCAGGGTTTTAGATCGTCATTGACGGATCTAGGGTTTGAGATTGATTGCGCTAGGGTTTCAGATCGTCACCGGCGACTCTAGGGTTTGAGATCGATCGCAACGGTTAGGGTTTTGCCCCTCAATTGTGATCGCGAAGGCAAAAGGTCGATTGAGAGAGAGAGAGAGAGAGAGAGAGAGAGAGAGAGACGTGGTATTTGGATACCATAAATTGATAGAAACCGCAACTCTCGTTGGAAATTGCCATCCTCGCCGGAAATCGCCACTCTCTCTCTCTTTTAGAGTGAACAGTGTGAGAGTGTGGTTTATATACGGAGTATTTGGTAATACCGGAATTTGATGAGGGGCGTTTAAGTAATTTTTTCCCTCCAAACCAACTTCCCGCTTAAGCTATAAGCTCCAAAGCACCCCCTCAGCCACTTCAAGAAAAAGTTATTTTCCCACTTAATTTAAGCCATCATCTGATGAGTTAAGCTGCACCAAACACAATGTCTTATCTTAAATTAAGCTAAACGTTCAAATAAGTAGCTTTTAAGTTGCACCAAACACCCACCATGTGTGCTTTTTAGATTAAGTTGATTAGGATTATTAGTAATGTGAGATTAAATGATTAAATTATTAATATAATATTTTGAATAATTTATAAATACAATTCTTGAAGTTTATTAAAAGTAAATTCTCTTCTTATGTCTAAGAAATTACATTTCACCTCTTAAGATCTTTTAATACATAATAAATGATCCCATCTATTTATTAATTATTAAGTTAAATTGATAGAGTGTATGATATAAGTGAAAAAAAAAATTTCTTGAAAAATAACTATAATAACCATTACGAAGTTAGACATTTTTTTTTTCTTCTTCTCATCTCACTTTTCTTATTTTGCATTTTCACTCAATTAGTAATATCATTTTGCCAAACCATCAAACCACCATATCACTCCTTAAGTTTTCTTAACACATAACTAATAATTCCCTCCATTAATCAATTGCTAAGTTAAACATAGTGTATGGCATAAGCAACATTTTGTTTTGTTTTGTCTTGTTTTTATTTATTTATTTATTATTATTATTATTATTATTATTATTATTATTATAGAAATACCTATATCAACTTTTTGAAGTTATACACTTTAATTTTATTAATTTTATTTTCTTATCTCACTTTCCATATTTTTCTATTTCCTCTTGTGGGGATATATTTTCTGAGTACCAACACGTGGCATGGTGACGTCGACGTGTCAGCCGAAGTGCCACATGTCGTGGTAGTTATGCCGAGATGATCTCGGAGTTGCCGAGGTTATCTCCGAAGATATCGGAATCCGAGATAAGCGGATAAAGGACAAGAGTCCAAGGATGAAGAAAGACTTCAGGATGGATAAAGATAACACTCTTAGGGGGTTTATCCTTATCTCTTGAGGAATCCAAAGTAAGCACTGAATTGGAATCCATAGAAGTCAGGCTTCTAGTGGGACTAGGATTGAGTAAACTATAAAAGAGAGGCACCCCCATGGGTCTAAGGTACACAATTTTATACTTTGAGTAGTAAGTTGAATACTTGATTATCTTTGAGAGATATACTGACTTGATCGTCGGAGTGCCCCCGGGTGGGAAGAACCACCGCCGGAGCCTTCTCTTTCTGTGCAGGGCAGTCAGGTGCCATCTATTCTGCCTGTGTTCTACAGCTGAATTACTAAGGAGGGCAGTGTGGTCAGAAAATCACCCACACAATTTGGCGCCGTCTGTGGGAATGAAAGATGAATAGATGGCCAGTAACGCACAGAAAGAAAAGATTGGGGACGGCACTCCCGCTGGGAGTGAAAGACCTATTGACCTCGATATTGAATGAGACAACCGCAACACAGAAACTCATCACGGAGCGAAAGACATCGGCCAGGAGGGCGACACTTCAAAGAAGACCGATCAGAGCAGATATTACAACGAAGACAACCTCCAGGTGTGGAGGGACAGGTGCCTACGGAGGGATGAAGAAGTAAAAGAGATGGCAGACAAGTTGGCAGACCTACAATCGGTCATCAATTTCATGATGCAAAACAACGTCATGCAGCCACCATACCCACTGCACGACACACCAATACCAGCAACCAATGCCCAGAAGCAGGGGCAGAAAACGATTCCTGAAGCCCCTCAGCACACTAGGAGTGGGAGGCACTCTCACCGGCCTTCCAGGGAAGTCGGACGAGGGGAACTGAGAAGAGAAGAGTCCCAAAAGACATATCATACAAAGGACGCAGAACCCAAAAAACATCGGCATGTTCAAGGGCAGGCGTTATGCTTTGACACAACTCATAGGGAGAGATCGAAAAGGGCCCACCACGAGGCCGAGAGCAGTATGCCGAAGAAACTAAAGTCAGCAGATAGCCGAGCTCCTGGACGGAGCAAAGAAGACTTGAGAAACTACCTCAAGAGGAAGCAACAGAACGGAGATGCCGAGGTAACCTCACCCGACAAGCTGAGGACACCCTTCTCGGTAGATTTGGACAAGTTCCAGGCACCAAAGAGATTCAGCATGCCAAGGTTTCAAACATACGATGGTAAGTCAGACCCTAACTTCCATGTCGGATTATATTTGAACTCAATGGCATTGTATAGTGGGAACGAGCCGTTGCTCTGTAAAGTGTTCCCCTCATCCTTCGGGGAGATTGCATCAGATTGGTTCCACAAATTACCAAAGGGAAGCGTAAAGACCTGGGAAGGCCTGGCCGAGATGTTTGTGGCCAGGTTCGTAACAAACAAGTTGCAGCCATTGAGGGTGGATGCACTGATGGCCCTGAAGATCAGCAAGGATGAAGGCCTTAGGGCTTATGCAAAAAGGTACCATGAGGTGTTTAACCGTATACCCGAATGCAACCAGGAAGTGGCAGTCGTGTCTTTCAAGAACGGCCTGAAAGATGATTGTCCATTACGGAAGTCCTTGGCAAAGACATTGCCGAAAAGCATGGAGGAGCTCATGGCAAGAATAGAAAAGTATGCCAGAGCCGAGGAAGATACATCGGGGAATAAAGAGGTAAAACAAGAAAGAACCAATGGCTCGCTGAAGCGAGGCCGAGGTAACAACGGGTTCAACAAACAAGAAACGGAATTGAGGGCCAAACAGGCAGTGACGACTGTGTTCCGAATCCCGGTCCACAAAGTCCTGGATCAAATCCGAAACCAACCCTATTTCAGAGCACCGGCAAAAGCCCCAGGAGAATACATGGGAAGGAACGTTGGTAGGCGTTGTGCTTACCACAATGAAGAAGAGCACCCAACCCAAGGCTGCAGAGCCCTAAGAGCACACTTAGAGGACTTAGTGAGACAAGGCCATCTGAGAGACCTTGTCGATGAAGCCAGGACAAGAGAGGAACAGGCAAGATTGCCTCAAGCACCAGTAGCCCCGCCTCCCCCAGCACAGCAACCACAGGCAGGGGGACCACGGGTGGTTAATGTGATCTACTCAAGGGTCAACGAGAACGAAGTCAGAGGAGAGACCCAGAGGGTAAGGCATTTACAGTACGTTTACCAGGTCGAGAAAAAGAGACATCGGCCAGAGGAGTGCCAAGGACCAATGATAGCTTTTACTTAAGTCGACCTAGAGATGGTCCAACATCCGTATAACGATGCCTTGGTAGTATCCCTCCAGGTTGGGGAGTGCCAGGTAAAGCGCATCTTGATTGATCAAGGCAGCTCTTGCGACATCATGTATGTTAGATGTTACAAGGAGCTGGGCCTTCACCCAGATGACATGGAAGGATCCAATGGCCCGATGGTCGGCTTCAATGGAACGCCGACGTGGCCACTAGGCGCAACAAGCTTGGAAGTACAAGCTGGCACAAAGAAAATCAAGACGAAATTCATTGTGATTGATACGCCCTCGCCATACAACATCATCTTGGGAAGGCCATGGTTGCATGCAATGGGGGCAGTTCCCTCAACGTTGCATCAACTATTACGTTTCCCAACAGAACTTGGAATTGAAGAAATCAGAGGAGATCAACTGCAGGCAAAAACTTGCTCCATGGCAGCAATGAAATCAACCTGCAACATCCGAGAACCAGAGAAGGCTGAAATCGAAGATGAGGACATGGAGGTCCTAGATGATGTCGGCAAGGAGCCGGCCGAAAAAAGTGAAGAAGCACTGAAGAAGATCCTCATCCAGGAGGGCGACGAAGAACGCTTCTTTCTTCTCGGCTCGAGCTTAGCCAAAGAAGAGGAAAGAGAGCTGGAAGCTTTTCTAAGGACAAACATTGAGGTGTTCGCTTGGACACCTTATGAGATGCCTAGCATTGACCCCGAGGTCACATGCCACAAACTGAACGTCGACAGGTCGGCCAAGCCTGTGATACAGCGAGCCAGAAGACCGACGTTGATGCACGTCGAAGCAGTAGAGGAAGAAGTAGACAGACTTCTGGAGGCCAGCGCCATTAGAGAAGTCAATTATCTGACATGGCTGTCAAATACTGTCGTAGCAAAAAAGAAGAACGGTAAGTAGAGGGTCTGTGTAGGCTTCACAAGCCTGAACAAAGCCTGTTCCAAAGACAGCTTTCCTCTACCCAAGATTGACCAGTTGGTAGACGCCACATCTGGACATGGAAGGATGAGTTTCCTGGATGCTTACCGGGGGTACCACCAGATAGCCATGTACCCCCCAGATGAAGAGAAGACAGCGTTCATCACCCTAAAAGGCCTGTACTGTTACAGAGTAATGCCTTTTGGATTAAAGAACGCGGGAGCAACTTACCAAAGGCTGGTAACCAAGATGTTCCGACACTTGATTGGCCAAACAGTGGAAGTTTACATCGATGATATGGTTGTGAAGACCAAGGATCCTAAGGGTCATCTTGCCGACCTAAAAGAGGTATTTGAGATACTCAAAACATATCGGCTCCGACTCAACGCATCGAAGTGTGCGTTTGGAGTTGGATCTGGTAAATTCTTGGGGTACCTAGTAACACGAAGGGGCATTGAGGCCAGCCTAGGTCAGATCAAGGCCATCCTAGATTTACAGAGCCTGACATCGGCAAAACAGGTACAGAAACTTATCGAAAGGGCTGGAGCCCTAAACAGGTTCATAAGCTGAAGCTCAGACAAATGTAAACCTTTCTTCAACCTGGTGAAGAAAGCCATGGATTTCCTTTGGACAGAGGAATGTGAGGCCGCGTTGGCCGACCTAAAGAAGTATCTGACTACAGCTCCAGTCCTCTCAACACCTGAACCTGGGGAAGAGCTGTTTTTGTACTTAGCTGTTTCAGAACACGCAGTAAGTGCGGTGCTAATCCGAGAAGAAAATGGGGAGCAAAAGGCTGTTTACTATGTAAGCAAAACCTTGGCCGACGCAGAAATAAGGTATCTACCACTGGAGAAGTTAATGCTAGCCTTAGTAATGGCTTCAAAGAAGTTGAACCATTACTTTCAGGCGCACAAGATTGTGGTCCTAACAGAGCACCCACTGAAGTCCTTGTTGCAACAAGGAGACTTAACAGGAAGAATAGCAAGATGGGCAGTAGCCCTAGGCCAGAATGACCTGGAGTTCAGGCCGAGAACAGCAATTAAGGGCCAAGTTTTGGCCGACTTCGTGGCCGAGTTCACGCTAGAATCAATCGAACATCGGGCTCCGTTGAGCCATGATAAACGATGTCCAAGCAAGCAAGGAGAAGCCCATCCAAAGACAAAAGAACAAAGGAAGGAAAAGCTCAGACCCTGCAGCATTTACATCGGAGACTCATTCAGACTGTTTGTCGATGGAAGTTCAAACCGGCAAGGAGCGGGGGCAGGAGTACTACTGATATCTCCAGATGGAAAAATAATAGAACAGTCCATCCGTTTGGGGTTCAAGGCCTCAAACAATGAAGCAGAAAACGAAGCATTAATTGCAGGGCTAAAGCTGGCAGCAGCAGCAGAAGCAGATGAGGTAATAGTTTTTTGTGATTCACAATTAATTGTTAATCAGTCAACATGAGAATTTGCAGCCAGAGACGAGAGGATGTCGGCATATGCAAAAGAGGTCATCAGATTGGCAGCCTTATTTCAGAATTGCCGACTTCTCCAAGTAAGCCGAGATGATAACAGCCACGCCGACGCATTGGCCAACCTGGCAAGTTCAATGTAGACTGGAAAAACAAGGACAATAATGATTGACTATATGTCGGGCCCGAGCATAGAACCACGGAGCACGGAGCAAGAAGCAATGTGTGTGGACATGGGACCAAGCTGGATGGATGCAATTGTTGCATTCCTGAGAGAAGGAAAATTGCCAGAAGACCGTAAGGAGGCACACAAGGTCAGATTGAAATCGACAAGATTTAGTCTGACAGCAGACGGACATCTCTACAGAAGGTCCTTCACTAGACCCCTCTTAAGGTGCGTACACCCTTTGCAGGTTGAGGATTTCTTATATGAAATTCATGAGGGAATTTGCGGAAGCCACGCTGGGGGCAGATCATTAGCTCATAGGGCCATTACCCAGGGGTATTGGTCGCCCTACATGCAAAAAGATACAGAGGCACACGTAAAGAAGTGCGAACAATGCCAAAGGTTTGTACCTTTGATACACCAGCCAGCTGCTGACCTAAATCCAGTGTCCAGCCCATGGCCGTTTGCCCAGTGGGGCATGGATCTTGTTGGCCAACTTCCCCAGGCAACTGGGCAGAGAAAATACTTGCTGGTAGCAACAGATTACTTCACAAAGTGGATAGAGGCAGAACCTCTTGCCAAAATCCGAGATGTGGATGTCAAGAACTTTATATGGAGAAACATCATCACCAGATTTGGGATTCCAAGAGCAATAGTTGCCGACAACGGAACACAGTTTGACAGCAAACTTATCAAGAACTTTTATGCGAAATTCAAGATCAAGAATTACTTTTCAACACCAAGTTTTCCCCAAAGTAATAGACAAGCTGAAGCATCCAACAAAGTAATTTTGAATGGAATAAAGAAGAGGCTGCAGACAATAAAAGGAAAGTGGGTAGACGAATTGCCCAATGTACTTTGGGCATATCGGACTACGCCGAGAAGACCAACAGGAGAATCCCCCTTTGCTATGGCTTATGGCACAGAAGCAGTCATCCCACTGGAAGTCGGCATCCCAGGGATCCGAACCCAGGGAGTTGAGAATGGAACTAATGACGTACTGTTAGCCCGAGATCTTGATCTGTTAGAAGAAAGAAGAGAGAAGGCTGCAATACAGCTTGCAGCATACCAGCAGCAGCTTGCCAGAACTTATAACAAGAAGGTCAATCCGAGGGATTTTCAGATCGGCGACTTAGTCCTGAGAAAAGTCGTCGGCAACAAGAAGGATCCCAGAGAGGGCAAGCTTGGCCCAAACTGGGAAGGACCCCACAGAATCACTTCGGTATTAGGCAATGGAGCCTATCGACTTGAAGATAATGAGGGCAAAGCATTGCCTAGACCATGGAACACTTGTAATCTGAAATTTTTCTATCATTAGACGTTCTTTGTTATTTCTTCAACGTTATCAATAAAATCATAGCAGAATTCCTCTACATTGATAAAAGATGCGCAATATTATTTCTGAATAATGAGAACCCAAGTAGAACTCAGGTTCACATTGGGGGCAAAGAGAAGGAGAATATGCTTAACACTTGTTGAAATTTATAGCAATTTACAAGTTGAAGTTAAGCCGAGATGATTCCTTATCTTCACTTGTTGAAATTTGTAGCAATTTACAAATTGAAGTTAAGCCGAGATTATTCCTTATCTTCACTTGTTGAAATTTGTAGCAATTTACAAATTGAAGTTAAGCCGAGATTATTCCTTATCTTCACTTGTTGAAATTTGTAGCAATTTACAAATTGAAGTTAAGCCGAGATTATTCTTTATCTTCACTTTTTGAAATTTGTAGCAATTTACAAGTTGAAGTTAAGCTGATTCCTTATCTTCATTTGTTGAAATTTGTAGCAATTTACAAGTTGAAGTTAAGCTGATTCCTTATCTTCACTTGTTGAAATTTGTAGCAATTTACAAGTTGAAGTTAAGCCGATATTACTATTTCCCTACACTTGTTGAAATTTGTAGCAATTTACAAGATGGCGTTAAGCCGACATATGATCATCTGTTGAAATTTGCAGCAATTTACAGGTTGAAGTAAAAGCTAAGTATACTGTTTAAACATTTGTTGAAATTTGTAGCAATTTACAAATAGATCATTGTTTAGCACTTGTTATAACTTGAGAAAAGTTTATAGGTTGAAATTAAAATGGTATGTGTTTTACACTTGTTGAAATTTATGAAAAGTTTGTAGGTCAGTATCTTGCCGAAGTAAAGCTTGTAGTTATTATACCCGAGGTATGTAACCCCGAGAAGATTGCACAAAGGAGGCTGAGTATGAAAAACATGCAAAATATTCTAAGTGTAGAATCATACATAAGTAATCAAGAAGAAATAAAGATTAAGGCGTTCAGAGAAAACAGTTGTAGTTTTTTATAAAAGAGGGTACAATCAAAGAGTAACTCTTCAGAAGACGGCACATCGGCCATGTAAAAAACTCGCAAAATACAAAAGAAATAAAAGAAAAGACTTGCAAATTAAGGTTCCTCAGCATCAGCAGCAACTTGGGTCTGGACCTCAGACGACTGTTGTGTAGATACCTCGGCGACCTTTTCCGCTTCGATTTCGGCGTCAATCTGAGCAAGGGTTTCATCAAGGCTTTTTTCGGCCACAGGAACGTCGGAGGGAGCCTGCTCAGGAGTAGTTTCCTTGGCAACCTCATCACCTACTTCATCTTGAGTTAAATCCATGATTTGCTCAGTTGAAGGAAGGGACTTGGCCCCAACAGCATCCCTGGGTTTCCTTACTAAAGCCTCCTCCTCGCCCTCATCTCCATCTTCGTCCTCAGATTCAGAAGCATCCTCAGGTTGACTTGGAGGTGGAGGTGGTGGGAATGGGAGAGGGATAGCATCGGCATTGCGGAAGTGTGAATCGGCAGGGAGGTCAAGTTTCTTTATCAGGGACATCCAACCAAGGGAGAAGCCCCTGTTGCATACCTGCCTGACTTGCAATTTGTAATCCTCAATGACGTCGGCCACGCCCTGGGCATAAGCCTTCTCATCAGCTTCTTTTATTTCAGCTTCTTTAGTTGCCAAGGCCTCCTGAAGCTCCTTCTCGGCCTGGGCCGCTTTTTCCTCAGCCTCTTTCAGTTGAGATTCAGCAACTTTCTTGATGGCCTTAGCAGCTTCAGCCTTCTTTTCGGCTAATGTTTGGGCTTTAGTGGCGGCCTCAGCCTGGTCTTCTAGCTTCTTCATTTTTGATTGAAGACTTTTGTTGGCCTTCTGAAGGGAAGAAAACTCTCTCTTCATCTCGGCCAACTTCTCTCGATTCTTAAACGATTGCATTGAAAACGAATGGGCATGCTGGATGGCCTGAAAGAAAACAGAAGTATTAGAAAAAAATTTTAATGTAAAAACAGAAAGAAAGAAAAAATACCAAGTAGGAACACTTACTTGAACGGAGTGCTGGAGCATTAGGGCATAGTTCTCATACTCACTATACCCGGCATTCCGCTCCAGATCACCAGGAAGGAGCAGCGCCGTACTGAGGGCAACGCCGACGTTAATGTCATTGGCACTTTCACTTGTCATTATGGGCCTATCTTCCAGAGTAATCTGAGGAGCCCAAGGAACATCAGATTTTTTGGACCCCGAGGTCGTCGCAAACGATGACCTCGGCTTCTTCGATTGTGTGGACTCTGATGGCTGTGCTTCAGCAGACCTTTTTGTGGGAACGAAAGCAGTCTTCCCGCTCCCAGCCAATTGAGAAATTGGCAGGGCATCCTCAGTCTCAACTACAGTGGCTGTGGCCTTTGGCTGAGCCTTTTTTCTCTTCGGCTTTGGCGGGGGCATGCTCTGTGTTGGCTGAGCGTCAACATCAGTGGGGAGGTCGGCTAAGAGATCTGCAACAATCGGCTTTGGGCGACCCATCTCAGCAGTTTTAATAAGTCTTCGCCGACGTTTTCGTTCAGGAATGGGGATCAAGTATGGCGCCGAAGTAGATGGCTGATTGGTTGGGTCAGATGTTGACCCTTGATCTGTTCGAGATGTAGAAGCGGTTTGAGTTGTGGCAGTAGGAGGAGAAAGACTTTTCTTTTTTCTTTTGGGGACGTCGGGTAAAATTGATTTGTATGTTGGGATGAAGTTCAGAAGCAAAGGCGCTTTCCTCTTTTGGACTGGAAAGTCCAAAAGCTTCTTCAAATCCTTGCTAGGGACAAAGGATTGACGAAAGCTTTTCGGTGGCTTACGAACATCTGCAAAAGGAACAGACATTAGAAACAGACAAAGTATTGATGACTTGAAAAGAAACAAATAGGTATTGACACTGGGCTCTTACCCTTGCCCTCTTTAACTGATCGGGGAAGAGGGTAAAGATGGGCATCCTCGCCTGGGGCAAATTCCCAATTTCCAGAAGCAATGACATAGTCATCTCCAGCCCCCTTGTTGGAGTCTGGAAGGTCGGCTACGATTTTGAATTCGGTGGACCTCGGCTTGAGGTAATAGACGAAACATTTTTCTTTCAAGTTAAGGGCACACATGGTATAACAATATTGGATGTCGGCAAGGGTGATCCTAACGTTCTCCTGCCTAGTTAAGGCTATAATACCGTTAATCACTTGATAAGAGTTAATGGTGAGTTGCATAGGGTTCAACTTATAGTAATGAAGAACTTCACGAAAAAGGGGATTGAGTGGAAGCCGAAGTCCACATTCAGTAAAGGTGACAATGGGAAAGGGCATCGTATCGTCTGTGGGCATAATAGAGTCGTCGTCCCCAGCCAGTCTCAGATGGATGTCGGCAGGAATTTCGAACTCTTCCCTAAAGTGTTCAAGTTTGGTTGGGGTATCTACCCTATGTCTCCACATACCCATGATATCGGTGTAGAGGTATTTGATTATAGAAAGAAGATGTTCTTAAAGGGTTATTGGAACCTTGGTAAAAACCTAGGTAAATACTGGTTAGGCTTGTTTCGGTTTTTTTTCTAAGAGTTGGAAGGATCTATAGACAAATCCCAAACCTAAATCTATGAGGAGAAAGATTGAGGGCACAGATCTGGGAAAAATAACACAGAAAACAAGAAACAAAAGACGAAGCTTCAGAATCAAGAACAGAGGTGGGGCTCTCAAAAACAGTGGCAGAAAAATGGTGAAACAGTGCAAGTGTTCAAAAAATGGGCAAAAGCAGAATCAGAGCATTCAGATATATGGTTCGCAAGATAGATGTTTGAAAAAGACAGTAACAGCTAGAAAATAGAAGAGCATCAATGAACAGAAAACGAAAAGAGTAGTGGTTTACCAGAAAGATTGAAGCCGGAATGAGGGTCGCCGACAAGACGGAATGGCGGAAGCTTCGCTGGAATGGAAGAAAGAGATCAGTTGCAGAGCCTGGAGCTTGAAGCAATGGCGGATTCGAGAAGAAGAGTTTAGAGAGAGAAAGAGCAAAGTAGAAACGAATGCAAAAGTGAAAAAACGGGGGAAAGAGGCAAGAGTTTTGTCAAAAACTTGAAACGGCGGCAAAACAGGGCATTTAATGCGCCTGGAGCAACGCACACGTCAGACGGCGCATACAGATGAAAGACGGCTTAAAAGCGCGTCACAGGCACGAGCCAATAAAGACGAAACGCGTAAGTGGAACGGTTGAGAAGTGATGCATGACAACTCATGCGCGTGGGAGAGTTCATTTGAATTCTTGAAAAAAGGCATGTCGGCCTAAAGTGAATGATCTCGGCTGAGGAGTTCATAGCTGATGTACAGAAAGAAAGTACCGATGTAGGTTCCATCACCTCAGGATGCCGAGGTAATAGAACCTAGGGGGCAGTTGTGGGGATATATTTTTTGAGTACCAACACGTGGCATGGTGACGCCGACGTGTCAGCTAAAGTGCCACATGTCGTGGTAGTTATGCCGAGGTGATCTCGGAGTTGCCGAGGTTATCTCCGAAGATATCGGAATCTGAGATAAGCGGATAAGGGACAAGAGTCCAATGATGAAGAAAGACTTCAGGATGGATAAAGATAACACTCTTAGGGGGTTTATCCTTATCTCTTGAGGAATCCAAAGTAAGCACTGAATTGGAATCCATAGAAGTCAGGCTTCTAGTGGGACTATGATTGAGTAAACTATAAAAGAGAGGCACCCCCATGGGTCTAAGGTACACAATTTTATACTTTGAGTAGTAAGTTGAATACTTGATTATCTTTGAGAGATATACTGACTTGATCGTCGGAGTGCCCCCGGGTGGGAAGAATCACCGCCGGAGCCTTCTCTTTCTGTGCAGGGCAGCCAGGTGCCATCTATTTGCCTGTGTTCTACAGCTGAATTACTAAGGAGGGCAGTGTGGTCAGAAAATCACCCACACACCTCTCAATTAATAATGCCACTTTCTCTAACTATCGAACCACCCTCTCCCACTCTTGATCAACATGATCGTCATTATTGTCTACATGCAATTTGGGGTGTTACGGAAGAGGATTGGAGAATATTATAATAGTGTAGAGAGAGAGGTTGGTGAATGACAATGAAGGTAATATGATAATTTCATTTCGGCATTAGATGGTATTTGGATAATTATTTTTTTAGTTGCCGCCAATTTTTTTTTGACAATTGGTATTTATAATTTTCAAAATATGAGTGGGAATCCGTATTTTTAACAAATTTCAAAAGATATATTTGTAATTTGCTCTAACTTTTTTGTATATCAACAATCCAATGTCAGCTTGATTGTTGGATTAAGTTGACTAGAATTATGCATACAAAATTTAAAATATAAGATAAATTGTATATGTTAATGAGCTAGTGTGATGTATTAATTGATTAGAATTAAGGAAAATGATATAACTTCGTAAAGGCTATTATACAAAAGTAAGTCTAAAAGGTAGACTTGTATATCATTATAATAGGGTGATGTGAGACTATTTTTTTTGATCGGCAAAGACAAATTCCATTAAAAACATGAAATTTACTGGTACAAGGAAATAAAATGCAATGAGAGAGATTCGAAGAGTAAATACTCACTCTCCTACTACTGCTACGCGCGTTCTGACAACCAAACCCTTAAGCCTCACGATTTTAAACTTTAAAATACAACAAAAAAAATAAAATAAACCACACTTGAGCCCCCACCTAAAACACAGCTACACACTGCTATACTGATACACTCTTGAAACACCCCACGTCTGACTCAAACATTGATACACTCTTAAGCTCCACGCCTGACTCGAACACCCTGCACCATTGACGGACACTCAACCTCCATACTTGCCGGACACTCAGGCTCCACGTGTCAAGAAGATAATTAGTTGATAATTAGAGGATATTTAATTATAACCAATCATCTTCTTGACATATCACTAGATTGAAAAAGTAAGTCTAATTTTTGAGTTTGAATAACAATACTCTCTGATAAAAATAAATAAATAAATAAATAGCAATACTCTAGAATTAAATATATAAAAGGACCATGCTAGAGAGCCCTAATTTTTGGCCCCCTAATCCCCCTAAAATTCAGACCAAGGCAAAAAAAAAAAAAAAAAAAAAATTTGCCCAAAACGACGTCGTTTTGGGCATTAGGGGGATTAGGGGGAACTTTTTTAGGGGGACAAATCATTTTCCTATATAAAATTATGTAAAATTTCTTTTATTATTTTTATAAAATGAGAGCAAAGTAATCTTTTCGTTTCGAATCTGATGAGATATAATGAACAATTTTATCTTTTCCACAAAATTCTAATCGTATCCTTGAAGATCATTTACAATCCCATAGCTTTTTCTCAAAGGGTCTTGCTACATCCCCCTAATTTCCCTCCCCCTAATCCCCCTAATTTTCATATCAAGTAAAAAAAAAAAAAAAAAAAAAAAAAAAGGAAACAGTTTCCCAAATTAAAAATTAGAAGGATTAGGGGGAGGGAAATTAGGGCTCCGAATCATTTTCCCTTTCTCAAATAAGCATATACTTTTTTTGTGAGACTCAGAAAATTAGTAATCGAATCCCATTACTGATGGAATCCTATTGATTATGGAATAAAACCAACATGACCCACGAGTCGCATTGAGGCATTGGAATGTGGATAGACATAAGACCAAAAGCAGAAGTACCAAAGCTAAAGTATCTGGGTAGAGAAATTCCCACGCCATGTGGATAGCCTTGGTTCTGTCCCATTTCACGTGTAATATTATTTAGGATTAAACAATTAATGAACTTCTTATTTCTGAGTGGCACCCCATGCAAAAATAAATGAGAAAATTACATTTAAATGGGATCTTCACAAAATATTTATAAATTTATGAAAAAATTTATAATTTTAATTATTAAAATTGATAAAGTTTGTTACTAATTTGATTTTTTTTTTTTTTTTTTTTATTTTATTTTTAAAACTACAACTGATTTGTATTTTTCCCAAAATAAATTCCATTTATCAGATTTTGATAGGAAAGAAAATCAATAGTTG
Source organism: Camellia granthamiana (assembly GCA_036172215.1). Taxonomy (NCBI): domain Eukaryota; kingdom Viridiplantae; phylum Streptophyta; class Magnoliopsida; order Ericales; family Theaceae; genus Camellia; species Camellia granthamiana. Next base: position 66,452 of record JAXFYN010000375.1, on the reverse strand, counting down.
ATTGGTAAGGGCTTGTTTGTTAATATTTTTATTTTTATTGAAAATTGAAAATGAAAAATTGTTTAGTTTTTTATTTTCATTTTCAAAATAATGAAATTGATATTAAAATTTTTAAAAATACAAAAAATGTGTTTTCACTTGTTTTTAAAACAAGTTTTCATTTTTTTCCGTTTACCTTCCACATCCGATTATCACCCACCGCCACCACCACCCTTGACGATAGCTAGTGCATTGTGGCTACTCTCTAATGAATGATCGTCACCGTCATGATCTTCAACCACCTTTTGGTGGTGACCATATATTAAGTGATGCTCTAAGTGGCACACGACATGCCAAAAAAATTTTAAATTTTAAAATTTTAAATTTAAAAAATAAAAAATTTTAGTTTTTTTTTTTTTTATAACAGTAATATTACAAATTCAGAAATTTTATTTTGAATTCATCAAAAAAGAACAATATATGATTCGGATTCATTCTACATATAAACTTCATAATATACACTTTCAATTTCCATCACACTCTCATCTTTTACACAAATGTAGGAAAGAAAGTCTGTATTCCTAAATTTTTTATTTTTTATTTGACCATTGCAAACTCTTGTTTGGTTGTGTGCTCTATATAAGAGGGAAGGGAGGACTAAGAGTCTGCACCAGAGCACTCCAAGAAAACCTTTCCTTATTTAATTTTTCTTTTCCAATTTTTATTTTAAACCTTAGTTTGAGTGAAACAAAACAACACAAGCCGTATTCATGGTGATATCCTCTGTCCCTGGAAATCAGGATTTAATCGGTCTTCTGAGGATTCGAGTACGCAGAGGCATCAATCTTGCTGTTCGCGATATATTTACCAGCGATCCTTATGTTGTCATCACCATGGGAGGACAGGTCTGTTAAATCACTGCTTTATATATATGTGTGTGTTTGTTGTGCCTTTGAGTTTTGCTAATGATATGATATAATGATCATTCGCATGCCTTTGAAGCTATAATTTTTTGTCTCATGGCTACCATTATGATCAGTTTTGTTTTGGTGAAAATGAATTGGTTTTGCTTGGATTGATTAACAATTTTTTATTTTATTTTATTTTTATTTTTCATTTTCCTGGTCATAAAACCATGTGTGGATTTTTTGTTGCTTTTTTCTCTTTCTTGAAGAAAACTACTTGAATTAACAAGACTAGAAAGTTATAAGGATAGAATCTGAAGAAGGCGACTGCACACTAAAATATTTGAAAAAAATTCTCATATTATACTAATAATTAGTTAGATAGTCTAAAAATTATAACGTTTTGTGCCCCTATAATGGCAAATTTTTAAAAATAATTTTCTAACCGAGTTTTATCAAATTTTAGTATTTTTACCTTGAGTATACCCTTTTTTGTTTAATATTCTATATATTATCTCGTGTGCTTATAATCTTATATTTAAAAATTAATTTCTAAGATTTTACCTAATGTTTTGTAGGGGATTTTTGCAAGGAATTTGGAAAGGAAAATGGAAAAGGCGTGTGAAATTATATGAAATATTAATATATTTTATTCATATTTCACCTACTGTTTCCCTTTTCCTTCGTAAATTCCTTTCTAAATCCCCCAACTGAATACAGCGTAGTGTTTTTCACTTTGATTAGCTCAACAATTTCATGAAATCTTTAGTTCAATATTTTTGGAAATATTGCTTTTTTCAAAGAATATCTCACTAATCAAACAAAAAAGATATTTTTATCGATAGAATTTACCATAATATTTCTATTAAGAGCATCTATATTAGCCTCACCAAATGTGGTTTTTGTTGAGATACTATTCATTAGTTATTTAATAATTTATTATTTTTTTGAGACAAGTTAATCTATTTTTTATTATATTTTCTCACCCACCGGACATCCTTCCGGATGTTCACCTAGATGTCCCTGCAGAGAAGGAAGTTTTGCTAAATTTTGACCTGACTGGTCGACCGCCCCTCAGTGGGTTTGTCTCCTTCGGCTGCTGCTCTCTGTTGTTGCTATAGTGGACTAGAAAAAATATATTTAAATTGAAAAAGATAACAGAATAAAAAATAATATTTTAATGAAATACAATTTTAGAATAGAGAGTTTGATGGAGTGTGTACGTAAAAAAAAAAAAAGTTAGCTAAAATACAAAAGTGAATTTTAAATTATAATTTGGCTCCAAATTTGCTGAGACTGATGCGGATGCTCTAAGAAAAGCATCTCTAGTAAGCACTTTTTCTTTCAACAACTCTCCAACAAAAAATCTTCATGTGAAAGGGACGCAAATATTTAATTTTCAAATTTTAACACAAGGGCAATATAATAAAAAAGAAAGCAATAATTATGTTTTGTAAAATATGATAGCCTTAGAAGTACGAACATTTCTAAAAATGTGGCGTATCCGTGTCGTGTTTGTATTGGATACCGACACTCTTTGGACACTTCCCCAACACATGTCCAACACTCTTCAAAACGTGTCATATTTTTTAATTTTTTTAAAGGTCCAGACACTCTTTGAACACTTGGATGACACATGTGTCTATCACTTAAACACATAAATCTATTGATTAGACACAGGTGAAACTAATTATAAATTTGAACAAAATAACTTAAAATACAATAATAAAACAAAAATTATAAAAATTTATAAGAATTTTAATGTCATACTATAATTTTTTATTATCTTTGAATGATATATTCATATATATAATATATAATAAATATATAAAATTATAGATTTTACGCATGTCCCCCATGTGTTGTGTCCTGCATTTTTTAAAAATTAGTGTGTCGGCGTGTCCGTATTGTATCCGTATCGTGTCATGTGTCCGTATCCGTACTTCTCAAATGAGAGCAAATAGTTTGGTTTTATTATGTTGGAAAGGATCCAAGCAAACTGGTTGAAGTCTTGATTTCCTATAGATGATTTTTAGTTCTAATTATACGAAAAGTAGAAATTTCTTCTAGGGTGAATTACACATTTGACCTTGAATTTTGAATCTTGTTCTAAATAAGGACAATTGAAGATATCATTAGATTTTTCAAGGGCAAAACCGTCAATTTGATAAAATATAAACTAATTTGACAAAAATAAATGTCAAACAAATATTTTTGAATTTTTAAAAATTATTTCTAATCACTAAAAATAAAATTATGTAAAATTAATAAATCTTTTAGACATTTATTTATTTTTTTTACCAAATTAATTTTTATTATGTGTTTGGATGATGATCATATAAAATTAATTTTTAAAAATTAATCATGTAATTTTTATTAAATTTTATCAATTTTACATAATTTTATCATTGGTGGATAAAAATAATTTTTTTAAAATTAAAAATATTTGTTTGATATTTATTTTTATCAAATTAGTTTATATTTTATTAAATTAACGATTTTGCCCTTGAAATTAAACAATATTATATTCAATTGTCCTTATTTGGAACAAGATTCAAAATTCAGGGTCAAATGTGTCACAATTGAAAAGTCAGGGACCAAAGTGACACGAGTCGCAAACTATAGGGACTGATTGTGTAATTTGCCCTTTCTTCTATATATAGACATACATATATATATATATATGTAAGATTTTTACAGTCTGAAACAAGAAGCTAGCAGGAAGCAAAAACCTTATATGGGACAGGGGATAATTATGTATTTATTTATTTAAACTCAGAAGCCTGATTATGCTCTCTCTTCACAATTATACCCAAAATGAAGAATACGACTAATTTTCAATTCTGATTAACTATTTTTCCATCTGAAATTGATCTTGTAATGATTTAACTCCAAATTGGACTAAATTAGAGATTATGCATGAAAGATAAACTCTAGTAGTTCATTTATAATAGCATTCTCTTAACCTTGGCTAATGGACAAATTGATTAGTTGTTGAGATTATTGCACATTTCTCTAATGGTTTGATTGCTAACAACATTCTTTCTCAGTTGCTTGAATTCTTGCAAAGCAGTTGTAGCTATTATTTCTTCCTCTGATCTTATATGCATTGATGCAGACAGTAAAGACTAGGGTTGTACACAACAATTGTAATCCTGAGTGGAATGAAGAGCTAACTCTTTCAATTAAGAATCCAGTTGTTCCCATCATCCTAGTAAGTTACTCTTCTACTTATTTTATTTTTTTGGGTAAGAATTTTTTTTTTAGCTTTTTTATTTTATATTATTTATTGGGTAAATTACACTGACACCCCTTGAGATTTCTGTTTAATACAGATCCCCCTCATATTTGAAAAATTACATTCCCCATCTGAGATTTGTAATCTCATTACAAATTGTTCCCTGAATTGCTGATGTCATGCCTTAAAATTTTTTAAATGACTATTTTGCCATTTTTCCTACTATTTCTTCTTCCTATTATCATGACTACATTCTATAACTTTCTATCATTAAATTCTACTTAAATATATTTTTATTGAGTGATGATATACAAATATAAATTTTATATAAAATTTTCAAACACAATGATATAGTTTAATGGTGACCTTTCACTTTAAAACAAAACACTCATAAACATGATTTATATTTACAACAACATCAGAATCACAATATTTTTATAATTTTTTTGTATAAATTTTTATATATGAATAGAATTTTTCATCTTTATTTCCACCATCATTTTTCTTTTTCATTTATTCACCTACATTTATTGCAGTATTACCAAATACTATCATTCACATTTATTACAGTATTACTGCATTTTGTATTTTTTTGTATTTGGTGAATTTTAAAAAAAATATAAAATATTATACTTCTTAAGTATATCTTGATTAGGTGTATCTAAAAAAATAAAAAAATTGCTTAAACTACTAAAAAAATTAGTAAAAATAAAAAAAATAAGAAAAATAAAAAAATTTAATTTTTTGTGTGAGTTAAACCAAAGAAGATGATTGTTATTTATCTTGAAATGACATGAACAAAATATCGGTATTATTTTATTATTTTATATGTATAAAGGCTAAGGGGTAAATGTGTCATTTTAATCTGACAGAGGGGTAAGTGTAATTTTTCAAACGTGATGGGAGAATCTGTATTAAACAGAAACTTCAGGGGGTGTCAGTGTAATTTACCCTTATTTATTGTTATTCTGAATTCATTTGCATTTATTTTAGAATTTTGCTAGTGAAGACAAATTGCAACAACCACATTTTGCAGATTATTAACAGCACATTTGGTTTTGCTTCTTTTCAGAGTGTGTATGATGAAGATACTTTCACTAGAGACGATAAAATGGGCGATGCAGCGATAGACATTCAGCCATATGTAGAGTGTATTAAAGTTGGTAAAACAGTTCAGCCAAACAAGAAAAATTGCTTAGCCAAAGAGAGTAGCATTGTCTGCAACAAAGGTAAAATTTACCAAGACATGCGTCTTAGATTGCGGAACGTAGAACGTGGGGAAGTAGAAGTCCAGCTTGAGTGGATTGATCTTCTCGGTCGTAAAGTTTCCCAGGGTTGAGGTATATGCTCTGTATGTGCTTGCAATATGTGACACATAGGTTGGTATTAGACTTAATATATGTGTAATCTTATATGTGTTTGTAGTACTTTTTCTTACTATGAATGCACTAATCCAATGTATCAGTCTGTTTGTGAGAACAAAACTCATTTTGGAGACATATTTTATTATCTTGACTATGTAACAGCGATGATATTTTAACAGTTATATGATGTTATAAGTTCGCCATATTATTTGCTCGATTGTTTTGAGATATTGATGAATTTGACTCCCCTTGGGTGGACGATATTGTAGTGGTTGTGATTATTGAATGATGTTTTTTTCCTTATTTTTGCATTTTTTAATACAATTGTTTAAATTTCCCCTGTTTAAACAGGGAAAAAAAAAAAAAAAACTTTAAAGAAGACAAAAGTGTAAAGGATTTGTTGCAATTTTTCTTTATAAAAATAAAAAGGTGGAGTGCTTTTATAGTATAAGGAGAGTGCCCAAAATTTAAAAAAAAAAAAAGTCTACTTGGTTGTGTTTTTATTTTTTGAAAAATCAAAAAAAAAAAATGTTTATTTAGCGAATTGGTTTTAAAATAGTTTTTTTCCCCATAGTAGTTTAGGTCCTCCAAAACATAGAAAAACATTTCGACAAAAATATCGCCATATCACTACTTTAGGTAACCCTTGTTACTTTTGAACTCATTTGGAAATTTAATAACTTTTGTAATTTTAGAATTATACCATTAAGATCTATAAAATAAGATTCATGATAAATATGAAATTCTAAAAAAAATGACAAAATTTTATTATGTTTGCTGTTGTTGAAAAAGAAATTTCATTGTCTAAAAAGAAATCACAATTATTGAAATTTCATTTCACTTTAGAACAGTATAGTTTGAACATAGTGAAATTTTGCATTGATGTCTAACAATTACCAAATTAACGGCTAATCAAATGTTTAGCGGTTCAAAGTGAAATGTCACTGACCTAAAGGATAACAAAATTTTATTTAAAATAATAAAATAATAGTGAAATTTCTTCGTCATGAATTTATACACAGTGTGGTGAAATTTTGAATTGATACGTAACAGCTGCAAAATTGAAAGCCGATTACAAAAATTAAAATTTGGCTCTGTTTGGAAGAGTTTTTGAAATGTATTTCTACCACTTGATTTCTATATGGTGTTTGGTTTCAGTTTTCAAAAATTAATTCTACATCCACTTTTGAAAACTCTTTCCAAGGTAGGAAAATTTGGATTAACCGGTCGTTCCCCTGGACGTCCGACTAGTCGTCCTCCCGGATGTCCGGCCAGTTGACTGGAACAGTGCAATTTATTTATTTATTTATTTTTACAATTGGCACATGGTATTTTTTATATTTTAAATAAAAAAAATTAAGAAATTTTAAATTTTTTTTTATGAATTTTGAATAGAATTTTGAGTTGTGTGTTTGGTTATGAATTGTAAGTTTTTGTATCAATATCATATGTCACATCAAAAATTTCCCACTCAATTCAAAATTCATTCACCAAACAAATTTTCCACACTCAAATCATAATTCCAGAACTCACAAACTCAAAATACAACTCCTATTCTCAAATCATATTTAAAAAACTCTACCAAACACTACCAGATTTTAGTCCTCAAAATAATTAGCCGCTCACCAACCTTAGAACGTTAGGTCTCTCCAAGTGTATTATATTTTACAATTTGACTTTTGTGAAATCTTTTGTAATTTTTTTAAGGGAGTACGGTGTAATTTTTGAGTTAATTGTAAATTTTTAGTACTCAGAAGAGGAGGTCAGTGCAAGTTTCCCTACAAAGTTTCTAGAATCCCATTTTTCGTTTTTTATGCATAAAACAATGGAATATACCATTATTCTCTGTCATATGAAGAATTATATGTAAACTGCACATTCTAAACATGCCACCAACAAGAAGAATGCCTCAAAGGAAAAAAAAAAAAAAAAAAAAAAAAAATTTGGAAGTATGTTTACCCATATTTTTGGCCAAGATATATATAGATATTGGAATTGTAGGGTTATGGTTCAATTGAGTAAAAATCTCTTATCCTCCCAAGTTTCTTTCTTTGGTCCAAAACAAACCTTCATTTATAATCTTTCAAACCCCCCGAAGGCACCAACTCTACCAGAAAACCAATGGCAACATCTTCACTATCTCCCCAAACCACCGCCCGGAAAACAACCTTCCCATCATTGCCACCACCGAAACCATTCCACACAAACCTCACCTTTTCAATTTCACTACCCTCAAACATACTCATAAAAACAAGCATAAAATCCTCTATTAGTAGTAGCACAACAAAGTACAATGAAGTTGTATTAGATGAAGAAATGGACAAGATTAGGAGGCTTCAAAACGGGTCAGACGTTCGGGGCGTGGCAGTGGAAGGCGAAAAAGGAAGGACGGTGGACTTGACACCACCAGTGGTGGAAGCGATTGCGGAGAGTTTTGGAGAGTGGTTGATGAATGGGTTGGAGAGGGAAGGGGAAGATGATGTTAAGGTGTCCTTGGGGAGGGATCCCCGTATCTCCGGTGCATTGTTAAGTGTGGCTGTGTTTGCAGGGCTGGCTCGAGCGGGATGTGTGGCGTTTGACATGGGATTAGCAACCACACCAGCTTGTTTCATGAGTACTTTGTTGGCTCCGTTTGAATATAATGCTTCGATAATGGTAGTGTAATAGAGCCTGCCCCAAACTTTTGACGGTTAGCATTGTTTTTCTATATGTTTGATTTAGGCCATGCTACTGTATGTCCCTAGTACATATTTGTTGTGCACACTCGAAGGACATCATTCATCATACATTTTTTTGGTACACAAAACATTATAAATTCAGAAATGTTATCTTAAATTTTATTCAAAAATATCAATGTATGATTTGAATTCATTGCATACTTAGACCATACACTACGCCAATTCAATTTTTTACCACATATATAAACTATGGGTAAAATTTGGGACAATTGTTCCAAGTCAAAAGAATTTTCTTGTGCCACAGTGATATTTTTTCTAACCTTTATAGTAGAGAGGTTGTGGGTTCGAGCCCATGTGGGGCATTGGAATGATCTTATTTCCGTTTCTCCTCAAATTAGATTAATGTAATTTTTAACGAGTGATAAAAAATAAAAAATAAAACTAAAAATAGACATCCCTTTGGTGCGTCTATACCATCTCCGTTCAGTTTTGGGTTATAATCAAAAGGACTTGGTTTCTCTTCAGTTTAGATCATGGATTGAAGGGTGTTGTTCATGTTGGCAGTGCTTATCACAGGTCTTATTTCGATATTTGAACCATTCATTTTGTTAGACATTTAAAATGAAAAATAAGATTGAGAATGAATGATCTGGTTGTGGTTGCAGATGACAGCATCTCACCTACCCTACACCCGCAACGGCCTCAAATTTTTCACGAGGAAAGGGGGCCTCACATCGCTGGAGGTTGAGGATATATGTGACAGAGCAGCTCGTAAGTATGCTAATAGGCTTGCTAAAGTATCAACCACTCTTCCTATCACTCCAACAAGAGTTGATTTCATGAGCGCTTATTCTAAACACCTCCGTGACATTATCAAAGACAGAATCAACCATCCCCTCCACTATGACACTCCTCTACAAGGATTTCAGGTTTTCCACTCTCACCTCCATTTCTGTTTTCAGTAATGTTATGGCGATCAAATTTGAGTATTAAATTCTGTACTCTTGTGTCAATAAATTGACGATATTGTATTCAAATTTGGTCATCGGAACATTATTGATAAATTGGTGAATCTTTGCATGTGTATGGCGCACATAAATTGCATCCCTATTGAAGGGTGGACCCAGGATTTGTCGATGGGGTGGGCTAATATTAAGGTATAATTATACAATATATTTTAAGTATAACCACATAAGAAAAAAGAGAATTTAATAATATAATCTAGATTAATATCTAAATTTATTGATTAGAAACAATTTAAGTTGTACTTGACAAGTCTTTAAAGATTCGAATTCATCGATTATAGAATCTAAATCAATTTTCAAAGTAAGCACTCGTTCAATGTAGAGAGACAAGCAATCGGCAAGAAACTCATCCCCCATTGAATTACGAATGGCAGTTTTAACATGTTTCATACCCGAAAATGCTTTTTCCGTAGCCGCCGTAGAAATAGGAAGGGTCGACACAAGATGAATCAATTTGTAGATCATGGTGTAATGCTCGAAATTTCTTGTCACAAATAGTTCTCGGCACAAATCGACAAGGGTAGATATCTTATGAAACTTGGGATCACAAACAACATCAAGCTTATAATGCATTAATTGACATCTCAAAGCATGAATGTTCTGAGAAGTGAAATCTTGGGGATAAAATTTCTTGGCAAGATTGCAAATATTATCCACATTAAAAGATCTAAAGTTGCCACTTGGATCCAAAGCCGAGCTAAGAGAAAGAAGTTCCACTACCCCATCATTAAATCTATGTTCTAACTCCATTAATTGAAAATCAATTGTAGAGTTGAATATGTCAAAGTGATAATGATGCTCAATAATAATGTGATCTTATTGACGATGACGACTTGTACCCTCTTCATAAGAAGAACTCATATCATGCAACACAATGTTATGTCGATTGCAAAATGACACCACATTTGCAAGAAAAATATCCCAATCATCTTGTCTAAGTTTTTGAAGGAGAGCTTTTGTTGTGGAGACTAATTTCATCGCATTTAAGATGTCTGGAGTTTTTTTATTGCAAGGCTTGACAAAGTGTATTCACGATTCCCAAAATGTTGTCCATCAAGTGCAAGACGAATATGAATTCAAAGCTCTTCATTACTTTGTAAACACTATTAGTTTGCCTGCGAATTTGTTGATTTGTACTCTCCTTGAGACTTCCAACAACTACACAAGATGCCTCATACATATCAATCAAGTTTCTAACAGAGTCATAATTCGAGCTCTAACGAGTAGCTCCATGTAGCTCGCTTTTCGTGCTCTTTTCGAATACGACTAGCCCTACAGTTCGGACTCCTCGTGGTTCTGAATCAGATTTCACAAAGTGCAATGTAAAACAGTGAAAACACAAAAAGAGTCAAAATCCGGCAATTCTTTTGGAAAATCAATGTTTAAATCAAATGCCAAAAATGGACTGTTTTGCCAGATTTCAGAGTCGCTACCTAAATATTTTTGAAAAATTTAGGAAACTCGAGACTCGTGCCAAAGACCACTTATCCGTCATCAAGAACAAGCTCTAATGGTGTATGTATTGTATATGTATAGCTAAAGGAGGTTTGAAGGTCAAAGAAGGAAGGAAGAGGGAATGAGGTCTTTTTAGCTCTTCAAAGCTTTTGGAAAATTTGCTAACCTTGAATTCTAAAGGAAGAGGTCCTATTTATAGAGTTTGGGCCAAAATGATCAAAATATCTTTAAACAAAGATATTTGTTCAATTCCCGCCAACTGTCTGTTTAGTGCCATTGAGACCTAGCCGGGCCCCAAAACCCACGAACGGGCCTAAAAATGCACGGCTGGGCCTAAAAAGCAAGTCTGGAAAAGTTTTCATTGAGGCTTGGCCGGGCCTCAATGAGGCACGGCTGGTTCTAAATGGACTCGGTCGGGTCTAAAAATCTACATTTCCAGTCCGACTTTAAACAGGCATATCTCCTTCATCCGGACTCGAGTTTAAGTGATTCTTGAGTCTAAATTGAAGCCCCAGAAGTCTACTTTCCAATGGTAGTAACCTTACATCTAAATTCTAAATATGAAAAGAGATATGTCTATTTTAGTGAAGACTGCTCATTTCTATCCTAACGGATTGATGCCCAACTTATTTCCCAACTAGTTTTTCTTCCCCCCCTCCTATTTTCTTCAACTCCAAACCGATAAATAAGATGATTTAAATATTTTCCAAAGAGTTCACCTCCCTTCCATGTATCTCCACTTTGTCCTTACTTGGTTTATCGAAAGTGCAATGTTTTACACGAAATGCGAGCCTCGGAAGATCGTAGAAGCATTTGGAAAAATATTTTGAAATGAGGGTTTTAAGGTCTAAAATAGTTTGGCAAAAATGGGGTGCAAGGTTTGGGATTAGAGCTTGAATCCAAATTTCTTCCCTGAGAATTTAAAAGATCGCACAGTGTAACTTTTATCATTTGGTATTTGGAATAAAGCGCCCAAGTCTTAAGGGCGGTTAAAAATGGGATGTCTGCACTCCAGCTCGATGCAAGGTACTAATTTGATTGGCCCTTTTACCAGGTTGACGCTCACCGCTAGCCAACATATTTTCAACCTCACTTCTATGAAAAGATTTTAACTCACCAAGGTACTTTAGAGAAAAAGCAACAAGATTGACAATACAACTTAAGTGAGAAAAAAATTGCCAAACATTAGGCTTATCTTTTGCTGCCGCAACTAAAGCCAATTGCAGACGATGTGCAAAGCAATGTACATAATATGCATATGGGCAATCTTTAAGAAAAAAAGCTTGAAGTCCATTCCATTCGCCACGCATATTGCTAGCACCATCATACCCTTGACTACGCATGTTTTGAATAGAGAGATCGAGAAAAGATATTCGATATCTTTTTTTTTTAAAGTCAATGCAGATGTATTTTCGACACTCACAATATCAAAGAACCGTTCCCCTAGCAAACCATCATTCTTGATGTATCTCAAAATAAGTGCCGTTTGTTCTTTTTTAGACTCGTCTTGGGATTCATCAATAAGAATACAAAAATAATCTCTTGTAACTTCATCAAAAATCATATTCCTAACTTTGTTAGCAAGTATATGTAAAATCTCCTTTTGGATCTTCAGAGAAGTGTATTTGGCATTTTGTGGAGCATTCTTTAATATAATGCTCTCAAGTGCATTATTCCCTCTCGCCTTGAACTTTAATAATTCAATTAGATTACCTTGATTCAATGAAGTTGAGTTTTCATCATGACCTCTAAAACCAAGTCCTTGAAGAACAAATACTTGAATGGTTTCAATTGCTGCCTTTACCCGCATTCGATTCCTCAAAATCTCTTCTTTTGATTGTGCATTCAACATTTTTTCAATGTGTTAGGAAGATTTCTTTAAATTGTCATGACTAATAACACAATGACTATGCGATGGAGATGCAAGTCTGACATGAAGCAATAAAACACATTTGGATCCATCATTTACTCTATTCCAATTGTTAAACCCTTCATCAATAAGCGCAGAACGACTGATCGACTTATTTGGTTGATCAAACAAAAAGCATGAAAAACAATATGCTTTATCCTTTGACGGAGAATACTCTAGCTAAGAAAATTGTTTAAACCAAATATGTTGGAGTCGACGATTTTGCTTTCCAAATGAAGGACTTAGGATACTCAAGTTTAGGTTGATAAGGCCCCAAATTCACATAAGCTCGTCTAACTTCATCCTGTTGATTAATCGGATATTTACAAATTTGCAAGCGTAAACTAGGATTCCGTTCAATAACAGTTGAATCAAATTCGCTTGGTTTATTTGCTTAAGGCATGGAAGGCAGTTGTACATCAGAAATTGAGGTTTCAATATTATTGGATGTTGTACTACTAGACTTCTATTTTGATTGATAGAATAAGAAAAGGGTTGTCTTTTTTATTTATAACCTAATTTTTTTTTTAAAAAAAATAGCCCTATTTAATATTAAACCAGAGTATATTCGCAGTAATTTTAAATATTAGAATTTTTATATATATCCTCAATAATTTTTATTTAGGCTTTTATTATTTTTATATATGTCCAAAAAAACTCCTCCAAATTTCAAAAACTAAGAGTAATATAGAACATTGAACAAGACAGTATCATAAAAAAAAAAAAAACTAAGAGCAATATAATATTTGTTGCATAAAGACAAAATTTTAAAACTATTATTAATCAAATCCATTCTCAACCAAAGAAATAAAATAATTAGTTAATTACGCTTACAAAAAATGTTAGGAAAGTGGAGCTGTTGCAAGCTGCTGCAGATGACGGAGAAAGGGTTGTTGCCTATCTATTGGAAATTGTGAGGATTGATTTGGAAGATCTATTCTTAAACAAATACAAACCTATAGGGCAACCTATCTATTTTTTTGGATAAGTATTGGGTTGCTATTGGGCTGCCTATCTGAAAAACAAATAAAAAAAAACTATTGGCCCTTGTTTGGGACTGGACTGGGAGAGGTTTGGAGGCTGGGCTGCGAGGCTGTGTTGGGCTGGGCTGGGCTGAGAAAAAAAATTCTACAAATTTTTTAAATTTTGGGCTGGGCTGCAGCCACTTATGCCCAGCCTTAGGTCCGCCCTCGCCCATTTGCCTTGAATTTTATCCAAATTTTGTATTTTGGAAAGTACAACAATGAATGGGTCTTTTGTTCATATTGCAAAAGCTTAGGGTGTGTTTGGTAACGTTTACGTTTTCAGTTTATATTTATAAAAATTTTATAAACTGGTTTTTGTTTATTTTTAGAAAAACATAAACTACAAACGCGTTTGATAATTGAGAAAATGTTTAAAAAAATTTAAAAATATAAAAAAGAGTGAGAAATGGCAAGTGGTGGCAAGTGGCGGCGGAAGACGGTAGTGGAAAGTGGTGACGGTGGGTGGCGGGTAGCTGGTGGTGATGGGTGGGTGGTGGTGGTGGTGGGTGGGTGGGTGACGGTGGCGGGTGGTGGGTGGTGGTGGTGGTGGTGGTGGTGGCAGGTGGCGAGTGGTGGTGGCAGGTTGGTGGCAGATGGCAGTTGGCAGGTGGTGGTGACGGGTAGGTGGCGGGTGGTGGTGATGGGTGGGTGGGTGACGGTGGCGGGTGGTGGGTGGTAGCGAGTGGATGGTGGTGGTGGCGGGTGGTGGGTGGTGGTGGCAAGTGGGTGGCGGATGACGGGTGGTGGTGGGTGGGTGGGTGAGTGGTGATGGTGGATGGGTGGGTGACGGTGGCGGGTGGTAGCGAGTGGGTGGTGGTGGCGGGTGGTGGGTGGCGGATGACGGGTGGTGATGGGTGGTGGTGGTGGTGGGTGGGTGGGTGGGTGGGTGATGGTGGCGGGTGGTAGGTGGTAGCAAGTGGGTGGTGATGGTATTGGTGGTGGTGGTGGTGGTGGGTCGTGGGTGGTGGTGGTGGTGGGTGATGGATGGCGGTGGCAGGTGGGTGGTAAGTAGTGGTGGCAAGTAGGTGGCGGGTAGTGGTAGCGGGCGATAGATGGTAGTGGCCGGGTTGTGAGTGGATGGCAGGTGGCTGGTGGGTGGTGGTGGCGAGTGGGTGGCAGGTGGCTGGTGGTGGCGGGTGGTGGTGGCAGGTGGGTGGTGAGTGGTGGTGGCAGGTGGTGGTGGGGGGTGGGTGGTGGTGGCGGAAGACGGTGGTGGAAAATGGTGGCGGGTGGTGGCTAGTGGTGGGTGGTAAAAAAAAAAAAAACTGAAAACTCAAAATGGAAACACATTTTTTGTGTTTTCATTTTTTGGCCAAATTTATAAACTGAGACTACTGATTTATAAATCAAAAATTTTACCAAACAAGTTTTTATTTGAATTTTTAAAATTTTTATAAATATAAACAGAAAACTGAAAACGTAAGTGTTACCAAACGGCACCTTAGAATTCAATTCATGGGCTATATATGAGTCATGACGACGCTTGGATTTTAGCCTGGTTTCATTTACATGACTGTCTTGCACACTCAAATTAACCCAGCCTTTTCACATAACAGCCAGAATGTCTAGGCCCTGGTTGGTTTCGGTTCTCCAACCAAGCCCAAGAACAAACTCCATCCAATCCAAATGCCCCCAGACTATTTAATCCGGGGAAACTTGTCACCTTTTTATTATTATTATTCTTCTTCTTTTAAGAAAGCAATATAAAAGTGCTAAGTTTCACTGTTTAAATCAATAAAAATCAAATTAAGTAATCCATGATCTTACTCCAATAATACTAAATAATTTTCTTTTTGAATGGTTGAGCTCATTATGCAAGGTTTAATCCCCTTCCCCTCACCATAGAATTTATTTTTTCTATTATTTTTTATTTTTAAATTGATTGAATGAGAACAGGTAAAATGAAGGGAGAATTATATATCAGCGGGGTGCATAAAAAATATTATAAATATTAATAATTATAATTACAATTTTTTTCACATTTTTGTAAATATTTTTCCTACATTTCACTGATATGTAATTCTTCCTAAAATAAAGTTGCATTCATAATAATACGGTATTGAAACATCTTGGCCTTGTTTTGTTTGTATTTCGATTTTTTTTTTTGAAAAATTAAAAACTAGTTTGATAAAAATATATATCAAAAAATTTATTTTAAATTTTTAAAAATTATTTATGACCACCCAAAAGACAAAATTATATAAAAATAATATGTATTTTTGATTTTTTTTTCTTTCTTTCACTAAATTAATTTTTAATTTAAAAAAAAATTCTGAAATAAATTTCTAAAAATCAAACCATAGTGCTCATCCTTTATGCCAATCTCTTACAATATAAAGTCGTTCTTGCAATATACCACCCCAAAAAACAAAGTTTAAAGGTCCCTTTAAAAAAAATGATTTGCCACGATATGAATAGGATTGATTTATATATATATATATATGGATTCATATAATAAATGGAGAAAGTTAGTGAAACATCTCTCTCTCAAAGAAATTTCTCAGTGAAATTGAAATTTCTCTGAATCGGAACAAAATTTCTCTGAGTTAAATTTTTTCGGTAAAAATGTTGAGGAACCTTAACTATTATAAAAATATTGTATATCTTTTATCTTATAGATTGTTAATATCAGAGATTTAAAAAAAAATCTCCCTAATAAATGACATGTGTGTATATTTTCAACTTAATATATTTATAAAATAAGTAAAGTCATATAAACTAATAAATTCTTAAAATTTTTGTTTCACTTAAAAACTAAGTACTATAAAATGGAAAAAAATATCTCTTCAGCGTAAGTTTTGAAAAATAATTACATATTAATGATAAATTTTATAAATATTAAAACATTAAATCATAAATTTCTCGATAAATGTATAAATATTTTTTGAAAACACTAGTGTAATTTTCCATATAAACGGCCCTCTACATAAAATATATTCAAAATTGATTTCTTTCAGCTAAGAAAACCAGCACATGAACTCCATACAGCTAATAGTAAACGCCGGAAACGGATCAGGAGGCTTCTTCACATGGGACGTACTCGACAAACTAGGAGCAGACACTTTCGGCTCACTAAACCTCAAACCAGACGGCATGTTCCCCAACCACATCCCCAACCCCGAAGACAAAACCGCCATGTCCCTCACAACCTCTGCAGTCCTCTCCAACTCCGCCGACCTCGGAATCGTCTTCGACACCGACGTGGACCGCAGCGGTGTTGTTGACAAAGAAGGAAACCCCATCAATGGCGACAAGCTCATTGCTCTGATGGCGGCTATTGTGCTGAGAGAACACCCGGGAACAACGATTGTGACCGATGCTCGGACGAGCATGGCGTTGACGAGGTTCATTACGGAGAGAGGTGGTCGGCATTGCTTGTATCGGGTTGGGTATAGGAATGTGATTGATAAGGGTGTTCAGCTTAATCTGGATGGTGTTGAAGCTCATCTCATGATGGAAACTTCTGGCCATGGCGCTTTGAAGGAGAATCATTTTCTTGACGATGGTTAGTGCTCTATGCTTCTTTTCCATTTCATATTTTCTTTTAGACAAAATAGTAATAAAATACAAGTAACAAAATGGGTTCAAATTTAAATTAATCTGTCATATTGGCCATCGTAAAGCCAGTTAGGAGTTTACTTTTCGATAATTCAAATCATCATTTTATAGAGTTTTTATATATATGATTTATATAAAATTAAATCGATCTGATAATCGTAATTTTTTAGTTTATCACATTTATCTCAAAAAATATAGATGATATATTTTCAAAAACATATTTGTTGCCTATTTTTTTTAAAAAAAAAAATAAATGCAATAAGATGAAAAAATTACTATTATCCAATTGATTTAATTTTTTTATGAATAATATATATATATAGAGAAAGTTTTATAATGAATTTGTCAAATCATTGAAACGAAATTGTAGTGATTGAGAAGAATTAAAACACACTACTTTTAGGTAAGGCATTCCATTTAACAATATTAAATCCCGTGTAATGGCTTTTCAAATGTCAACTCAAATGTCAATGGAGGTTGATTGAGTTGGTAAGGATCAGACTCTTTGTCTTTAAGTCTTAGGTTCGATTCTCGCTGTTAGTAGTCTTCATTGATGGATGATCTATAAATCCAATATAAATTCTCGCTAAGGCCTGCGGTTTGCCTGTCCCTAGTCAGAGATAGCCTCTCCTCATCTAAACTTTTTTATACTCAAAAAAAAAAAAAAAAAAAAAAAATTCAACTCAACCTCTGCAAAATTTTTAAAATTCCAATTTCAATGAGGTTGCTCATATAGTTAATGCCAACATGTAATGGATCTCCAAAAATTCAATCAAATCTCATGTTAAAAGTCATTGATAAATCACATGTTAAAAATGCTTTCTAATCAAATGTGAACATAATTTCCTTGATTGACATGAAATCAAAAAAGAAAGAAAAATGCTGCAAGTAATAAAACTTTGCTAGAAATCAATTTATGTCTTTTGTGGTTCCTATACCATTTTTAATTGGGTTATATGTGAAATTTTATGGGTTATGTGTGAAACTTTTTGGGCATAAGACAAAAAAAAAATTATTTTCTTTTTTAGATAGTGCCTAAGACACATTGAGTAATATTCAAATAATTTAATGAGGTTCAAGAAGGAGGCATTCAGTCTAAATTGAAACAATTATAGCTTTTGCATAATTTTTTATTTGTTTAATTGATTTAACTAAATGGTAATTTAATAACTATTGAAACCGTTTAAATCCTACCCAACTCACTGTCCAATAATCTTGGAGTAGGATTCTTTGCAATAATTTATCTACAATAATCTTTGCAAAAAATTATAAAATTCCTTACAATGGTTTGACTACCCAATTAATTAGAAACAATCCTTAAACACCTCCTTATACTAGCATTATGAGGATTATTGTTAGAGAAATTATTACAGAGAGTCCTATTCTAACAATCTCATATTTTTCTTTCTTGGCCCCAGCGTTTTAGTTGTTGGTCCGCCGTACAAGTACTGTTTATTTTAACATTTCTAACCAAGTAGATTATTATTATTATTATTATTATTATTATTACTTTCATGTTGCTTATATTATCCTAATGTGCATAATTAAAATATGTTTCAGGTGCTTACATGGTGGTAAAAATCATCATTGAAATGGTACGTATGAAGGTTGAAGGATCAGATGAAGGCGTGGGTAGTTTGATCAAAGATCTTGAAGAACCACTGGAATCAATAGAGCTAAGGATGAATGTCCTCTCCGAGCCTAGGCATGCAAAGGCAAAAGCTATTGAGGCTATTGAAGTATTTAGAAACTACGTTGAGGTATGCATTAACAACAAAATACAAGTTTTAAGAATAAGTTTTATACGGCTATCCTGTAAATGTAAGATATAAAAACAATCAATAAAAATAGACCACGTCTGCTAATTTGTGAGCCCTGCCCGAATTTTATTCTTCACAAATATACTGTGATCACCTCTCCCTTCACTCTCACCTCCATCTTTCCTCTCTCCTGTAGCTATCACCACTGAACGCCTGTAAATCAGACTCTTAAAAAACAAAAAAATTCAATTTCACACAATTATCAATTCTAGTGTTTCGAATCAGATTCTATTGCTGAGAATTTCTAGTTACTAGTGATTGTTGCTTGGGAAACTGTTGAAAATATAATATAAATAATAAAGTTGTTCCTCTCTAATAGTTTAAGTTTTTAAATGAGTTAGTGATCAATAATATGATATCAGAGCAGGCAATAAATCTTATGAACAACTTAATTCCTCTTAAATTACAAAGGTCAATCATGCTCTATTACAGGAATTGGCAGATTCAAAGCAAAATTCAATCAAATTGGTGAATTCACTTGGCCAAATCAGAAAATTCAAAATGAATTAAAGTTTAATTAGTAGTAATAAGCTTCTAAGAAACTATTTATTCCCTTGAATGTAGGACGGAAGGATACCAGGGTGGGAGTTGGACTCCTGTGGAGATTGTTGGGTCACTGAAGGCTGTCTTGTAGACTCCAATGATGAACCGACTGCCATTGATGCTCACATGTACAGGTATCTATGTCATATAACTACATATATTTCAACTTCAAGGGTTGGCCCGGTAGTTAAGGTTTGGGGTTTGGAATAATGCTTCTTCCAAAGTTTCAAGTTCAAAATTTTTTAGGTGTAAACAATTCTTAAGGTCCATACGGGACTTTTGCCCTGACTTTAATTGGAATCCTTTTTATTCTAAGGTTCTAAGCTCACTCTTCTTAATATAGTATATTGCCAAATTTTGTCCTGACTTTGGACCCTGCAAGTGGGTGATGGGATTGTTCTCCCCGAATTAGTTGATCCAATGGGTCGAGTACTGAGTTATAAAAACATATATATAGATTGCTAAATCCTGAATGAAGTTGGCTATTGTGGCACTTATAGGGCTAAAGTTTCAGACGAAGAACATGGGCAATATGGTTGGGTTCACATTCGACAGAGTATTCACAACCCAAATGTCGCTGTAAATATGCAGTCTACGATTCCTGGTGGCTGCAAAAGCATGACAACAACTCTTAGAGACGGGTATTATATGTCACATTCTCCATCTCACAACATTTTGAAACGGCCCACTACGTGTATAACATTCATATATAAAATTAGATCGATCCGATAATTATAATTTTTTTAATTTATCGAATTTGTTACCAAAAGAATATGAATAATCTATTTTCAAAAACACTTTTTGTTAATTTTTTTAAAGACACATATGATAAATTGAATAAGTTACAAGTATTTGATTGATTTAATTTTTTGGATAAAGGATATATACAAAGGATCTTATAAAATAAATAATTCGGATCATAGAAACAAATCCGGATAGGCCTCACATGGATCAACAAGTGTGGTGTAAATTTATCAACACTATACACTTAATGAATTTGGATCAGATACTATTTTTTGAGTCTAAATAACAGTTATAAGTACCTAAAATTACTAAATTTAAAAGAAAAAAAAGGAGTAAAATCCAATTGGTGAAATATAGTAGTCCTCTCCATGGATTTATGGTTCTCATCGATAATTTAAAATTGTTGAATTTTCTCAGGTTTCTCATGGCAAGCGGAGTAAACAGAATCCTTGACATTACTCAAATTGAAACATATGCCAAGAGATGACGCTTGCCACAAATATACAGTCCGCCACAGATGCATAATATAACAAAGTTTTATATGATATTATAGATCATTTTGTACATAACATCATATATTTGCTTTTTATAGACTACAGAATTCATAAGATGACTGAAACTGAAAATATCATAGTTAAGATTTCAATAAGTAATAACTTAATGTTTGGTAGTTCGTTTTGGATATATTTTTTTAATTCATGTATTTTTTCGATATCTATTCATCCAAAATTGCCAAAGACGATTTCGAGTGCTTATGTTTTGAAAAACTATTGTTTCATTGTTTAGAGATTTTAAGATATTTTTGTACAAAATACACACAAAATTTATTTCTGCTCGTTGAGTAAAATATATATACAAAAAATTAAGATGATTGAATATCGGGACCTATATATCACATTCGTATTATAAAAAATGTATGACTACTCTTAAAATTATAATTGTAAGAGAATTGCAAATATTTATGAGTTTTTTATATGAGACTAGTTCATCTCTCAATTATAACTAACTTGAGATATGCAAATCTGTTAGAGATTCTAGAAAAATGTATTAGGCTTCTATATATAGATACTATCCTGAGAGAGTTGAAAAGTGTGAGAGAGAGCTATCAATGAAAATATCTAAATCTTAAATCTCTGTGTTGAATTCTAACTTTCCACATGGTATCAGAGCTTCAATCTCTTGCGAGTTGATCCTCATCTGTGTTTGAATCCAATTCATCTTCTTATTCGATGTCTTCGATTCCTTCTAATCTTTCTTTTTAATTTCCAATCTGTCTCCGTTTATCACTGTCAAACTTGATGCTTCAAATTTTTTGATTTGAAAAAATCAAACTCAGAATATTTTGAAAGCTACTGATTCGCCTTTTCAAAAAAAACTAGGACCAATCCGTCCATAAGAAAACTCTTAGGACTAAATGGATCAACACTCCCCCATATAGGATTTATGGGTAAATTCTCCTTTTTGTTTTGTAATATATTTTAAAATTATATTTATTATTGGAAAATGTTACGAATCCCAAATAATTTACCAAACTTCGACCCACACAAACTCACACATGTGAGAGATTTGGCAGAAAATTTAGTAGATTATTTGGGATCCCTAACATCACTCTTTATCATTTATTTATTACAAGAGTCTTGTTAATATGTGCTTTTAGAATAAATGCTAAAAATATTTAAAAATATTATGGTCTTGTTTGGTTTGTTTTTAAAATATTTCGATATTTCTTTAGAAAATTATTTTTTTGTTGCTGCTTATTTGTTATAGCTTCCAAGACTATCTAGGAGGCTTAAGACAAAAGTGGGTTAGGCCTTCATGGGCCATGGGCTGGGCGCTCCTGGGCTACGCCCATCATTTTCTTTTCTTTTTTTTTAATTTTCTTTTTCTTCTTTTGCTTCGTTAGGAACAAGAATTTGAAAAACAATTGTAGATTAATAATATCTTTCCCTTGTTCGTGAATTTTGAGTGGCGTATAATGTAGGCTCACTGTTGCTTCTATTTAGAAATTGAAGTGCCCTTAGTAAACTATATATTAAAAGGATTCAGTATATATTTAAGGCATTTTTTATTTTTTGATAAATAGGTAATAATTATTCATTGAAAGAAAAAAAATACTTAAAACCACTTCAAAGGACTTTTTGTATTGTATTTCATTTGCATTTTGCCCAGTTGAATTACAAATTCAATGTTTCAATAGATTTTTATATTATATTTGATAAATATTTTATCCAGTCAAATTACAAATTTAATATTCTAACACTTTTTATATTGTTCCTTATACTTTTGTTGGTGCATTTTCAACTAACAAAAGGTATTTACAAACAAATTTAATGTTCTAACAAGCTCTTTAAATTGAGTTGAATATTCACACAAAAAATTAAGATGATCGGATATCGAAAACTATAAATTTTAATCACATTTGTTTAAAAAAGAACTTTGGTAATAATGAGAATTGCAATCAAACTTTCACATTTACAATGTGAACATTCATGGCCATTGAGAGATGAACTAGTTATTTTGGTAATAATGATATGTTGTATTTCATTTTCAATGTAATGTTGGTAAAATTATAATGTTCAATGATGTCTTCCCTAGCATGCCAAATTAAAGTACTTGATAGCCCAGCTTGAAAAGCATTTCTAAATTTTTTTATTGAAAGTAATTTCCATTTTTTAATTTTATAAAAAGAAATGTGTTTTGTTTGGTTCTTACCCTAGCATAAAATTTGTTTTCTTATTATATTTATTGTGTATGTCATACACAATTCAACTCCTAAAATGGGAGAAAAAACATGCCCTTTTGTGAAAGGAATTGAACCTTTGAGTTTATAGGGAGATGCAACCACTCAAGCGAAATAAATTTTGTATTTTGAGAAATTAATTTAAGAAATTACTTGATGATGACAACTATACTTTCAAACCTTCTTAATTATAACTTTTGAATTGATGGGTAAGTAAAAAGAACTAGATATGGAATCAGAAATCAAATATATCAAACAAAGTAGTGAATGTTACATTACACATAATTGATTCTCATACCATATGTTTTAAAATAATTTCTCAATAAGTGGGTATTGAATTAAATCTATTGATTAGCTTAAGTGCGTATAACTATAGAAAAAGTAGAGTGGACCTAATGGTTGGGGCAGCAAATTGGTCATAGCTCATTTAGCCTTAATTTGGGGATGTATAATTAACTATAGTTAGGTAAACCTTACTTGAAGTTTGGCCTTTAACTTTTTTCTAAAAGAGAATGAACTATACTTTAGTTCATCTTAAATTTGGTCATGGAAATTCTCGAGACATGAAAATCTTAAGATATGATTCAATAATTAAAAATGTAATGAGACAGGAGAAAAAAAAAAAAAAAAAAACTGGGAACTCAGAATTATATATCCCAGACAACTTGCATATATATTTTTCAACAGTTTGATATTTATTATTTAAAATAAAGAAAATATATTTATTATATCATATTACAAAATCCGTATTTGGTCAATGAATTCCAAACTTTTATGAAAACATAAAAGTATAGGCTATTTGATAATAGGATAATATTCAGAAATTTAATCTGAATAGTACACTAAGTAAAATATTTTTAAATTTTAAATGAAAGCCTAAGAAAATCTAAATTAAACCACCGGCAGTCATAATCAAAGAGATCATAATATAATAATCAAATGTCACTTAAGATACAATCAAAAAATTTTAGTCATAACAAAAATAACAACTACAATAGATGATAATTAGGTCATAACTAAAAAATACAATGAAACATATCAAGTCATAATCAACGCTACAATAGATTATAATTAAAAATCATAAAAGATTATAATTGAAGCATATGATACACCCTTTCAAGAATAATACATATTATTTAAAGAATTTAAAATCTGAATAAAAGTCCCATATAAATTGGGTTTAGGCTAAAAAATAAAAGAAAAGAATATTGTCAATTTTGTTAGTAATAATAATTTTTTTTACAACACTTAAAGATTGTGTCACAAATAATCCCAACACAAAAAAAATCATTTTAGTGGGTACGAATTATGGGTCAGTAATTCTGTTTACCCAAAAAAATAATCTCAAATTTCTACCGACGTAATAAGATTGTGTGATTAAGATTGAATTCATTTAATATGAGATTATACATAGAATAAATTCAAACCACAAGTTAATAATTCTAAATAAATTTTGAAAAGGATTTTTGGTTTTTTGGGCTAAAATAGAATTAAAAGACAAAATATGCTAAAATAACTAATAAGACAAAATGTCATATCAAATTCATAATTATTTTATTTTTTTTCTCACAAACATCATATTCAACTATAAAAAAATCTCACCCTCTCCTCAAACATAACTATTTTAACCTATTAAAATAGTCAATATTTAAAATAACCTATTAAAATAGCCAATTTCTCAAATGTGAAGGCTCCATTAGGGTTGTTTTGGAAATATAGTTAAACAAAAATGGTAGACACCTCAAAAATTCTACTAAAAATTCTATCAAATGTCTCACATGGGTGTAGGATCTACATGGGACACACATTGTATGGGTTCCACACCCATGTGAGACATTTAGTAGAAATTTTGGTATAATTTTTGGGATCTCTAGTATTACTCATAGTTAAAAGTTAACTTTTTAATTTTTTTTTTCAAAAAAAACGTGTAAAAAATATTAAAAATAATATGACCTAAAATAAATTAAAAGTTAAAAAATAATTTTTAACCATCCTTTTAAAATAGCCGTAGAAAGCTACTGTTGGGGATTACCCATTAATATCATGCGTGCCAACCACCAACATATATAAACTCGTTACACTGCCAACCACCAACATATATAAACTTATGACACTGTATTTTGTAAGAGTATTCACACTAGTCTCTATAAATTAAAATTTTTAATTAAATATAGTTAGCAAATCATGAAACAATGCTCCATTTGACTCAAAAAACTAATTTACTGGCAATTGAATAGTTTATCTTCTTTTTTTTTTTTTTTGGGGGGGGGGGAGGGATAAACTTTATCTCCACTATTTTGAATTTTTTGAGTATTTTTCATTGAGGGAATGAATGATAAAATAGAATTAGAATAGAGAGTCTAATAAATGATACAGTTAAAACAGTAATTAATTAAAATAAGAAATTAGTTTTTTTAAATTAGAATTTGGCTCAAAATTTGTTGAAACTAATGTGAATGTTCTAATTAATCATAGAGAAGAAGGTTGTTAGATATTAAAAGAATTTGTTTTTTTTTTCCTCACACATTAGAGCATCTCCAATGGCAAGCTATTGGAACTGCCATTGCCAAAATTTAGCAATAGTCTCCAAAAATCTTACTCCAGTGGACTACTATAACCCTTGTTAAATTTGACAATTGCCATTTTCTCTGTCAAATTTGGCAACACGTTTGGCAATCATAATCCAAGCAAATAGAATTTGGCTCCAAAATTTCTATGGAACAAACAAACACATTGGGAAAAATCTAGCAGCAATACAATAATAATAAAAAATACTATTTTCTAGATTTTTGGAGATGGAGATAAAGGCAAAGCCCCCCCCTCCAAACAGAACATAAATATATATATATATATATATAAAACAAATTTAGAAAACAACAACAACAATCACTACAAAGACAATAATCAAACAATTTCAGAGAAATTTCAAGCAATCTCAAACAAAGCAAAAAGAATCTCAACTAATTTCAAGCAAATTTCAAACAATTTCATAAATGAATTTCCACGAAAATAAATACTTGAAAAGGGGTTTGAAGTTTCTTCATCTTCTTCACTCAATTTTGTAGTGGTATCAAATGGTGGGGTAAATTATATATATATATTTTTAATTTTTTATATTTGTCTAGTCAGATAGAATTTAAATATTTAATTTTTTTTAGAAAAAATTTGAAAAAGGTCATAAAAGATAAAAAAAAAATAAACAATAAAAAAATCATTAAAAAACACATAACCTAAAATCCTATTCAAGACTTATAAAAAATTTTAAAAAAATTCTGGAAATATTTTTGATTTAAAATATAAAAATAATAGGTGTAAACAAAAAAAAAATCGAACACTGTTTTGATCAACCAGCCGGACGTCTGGGTTAGCCAAATTTTCCCGCCTAGAAAGGAGTTTTCAAAAGTGGGTGTAGAATTATAATTTGAAAATTCAAAACAAATACTACACTGAAATCAATGGGTGGAAATGTGTTTGGAGAGCTTCTCCAAACGCAGCCAATTTTTTTGTCAAATTAAGGATGAACCAAATATTTCACTAAATTTTCAATAAGCTTTTTTCTTTTAAATTTGATTCCGTCCCAAATTAATAGTTTATTTTGGAGAATTTAATTTTTTTTAGTAATACAATTATTACATTTAAAAAAATTAATTTTCAAAATTATCCTTTGATAGTACAGTATATTTTTTAGGAAATATCAATTATCATAATTATACTTTTTTGTGTTGTTAATAATTTTTTTAAAAAAGAGAGAATAAAATAAGAAATTTATATTATTTTAGTCCTTAATTTTTAAGAAAAGACTTATATTTTGAGTGGGATGGAGAGAATAATAAAATTTAAGATGAACAAGTAATTTTTTAAAAACTTTTGATGAAATTTAATGAAAGATTGGAATAACCCATATCAAAACAAATTTTAATTCATTTAAAATCAAATAAAAAATTTAATAAATGATTGGAGACGGTGTATCTATTTTTCTAATTAGATCAGTCGTTTCCAAAATTTTCATAACTCATTCCTTAATTAAATCCATTAATCAACTTTCATTCTCTTAAAATTCAAAATTCCCTCTCTGCAATCTATTTTTCTTTCCAAAATTTTCACAACTCATTTTTTAATTAAATTCATTAATCAACTTCCATTCTCTTGAAATTCAAAATTCTCTCTCTGGAATCTATTTTTCTTTTCAAAATTTTCATAACTAATTCCTTAATTAAATTCATTAATCAACCTTCATTCTCTCTTGAAATTCAAGGTTGCGTTTGGTAGAACTTTCTAACTATGATTTGAGAGTAGGAGTTGTATTTTGAGTTTGTGAGTTTTGAAATTATAATTTGAGTGTGGAAAATTTGTTTGGTGAAAGAGTTTAAAAAGAGTTTTTGACTTGAGTAGGGAAATTTGATGTGACATATCATATTTGATACAAAAACTTATAACTCATAGCCAAACATACAACTCAAAATTCTATTAAAATACAAAAAAAAAATTTAAAAATTCGAAAAATATTTTTTTTGAGTATATAATAATTAACATATGCTAATTGCAATAAATAAATAAATAAATAAATAAATAAAAATTTGTATTGTTCTGGTCAACCACTGAACGACCAATTAATCCAAATTTTTCCGCCTTTGGTAAAGCTTTCAAAATTGAGCGTAGAATTAACTTTGGAAACTATAAACAAACATTCAACACAAATAAAGAAGGGGAATCATAGTTTGAAAACCATTCCAAACAGGGTCCAAAATTCTCTCTCCCCGCAATCTCTCTCTCTCTCTCCATAAATACCTACCCCTCTCTTCCTCACCTGCCACATCCTACATTAACTCTCTCTCTCTCTCTCTCTCTCTCTCTGTACACACACGGTCGTCTTTTGTTAGAATGGCAAAGGAAGTTGAGGAAACAGTAGTAACAGAGCAGGAGTTCTCAGCCAAGGGCTACCACGACCCGCCTCCAGCTCCGCTAGTGTACATGGTGGAGCTGACAAAATGTTCGTTCTACAGAGCTATCATTGCAGAGTTCATAGCCACACTTCTCTTCCTCTACATCACCGTCCTCACCGTCATCGATTACAAGAGCCAGATTGACCCCATCAAGAACCCTGACCAGTGTGGCGGTGTCGGCATCCTCGGCATCGCATGGGCCTTCGGCGGCATGATCTTCGTCCTTGTTTACTGCACCGCCGGTATTTCTGGTTAGTATAACCTAAAACCATTATTTACCATTTTACTAATTTAAACCCTAATAATTATACATATTTTTTTATTAGTCAAGATTGTCACTGACCTTTGTAAACAATAATTATTCTACCTGCACAAAAATATATGGCTGAATTGATGTAGGATTAATAAAAAGTGAGATTCATCTCATGTAAAAGGGTTCTGTTTAATTTTATATTCAATTTTTATGTTTCTAATTATTTATTTTGGAAAGAATTTAATTGTCCAATATTTTGATGTGAGCTCAAAATAAGATGATTCATCCTATTTATTTATTTTTAATTTGGATCATTTACATCATATCATCTCATCTTATTATATTATTTCGTCATTTTTGTTTGGGTGAAGTACCAATAAATGCTAAATTTAGATTTTGTGAACTGATTAGTCCCTAGGTTTTTCTTATGGACCCAAAAGTCCTGTTATAAGTGAAATTACTTTAAGGGATGGGGGCAGAACACGCATGTGTGGAAAACAAAGGGTGAATGTGGGATTTTGCAATAGGCTGAAACTACACATTTACACCAAGTTCACTATAGATTTTTTGTGTTTTCCCTCCTTTGCAATCGAATCTCACACTATCAGGGTAGGAAAGTTTCTGTATTCCCAATGTTGAATTGTTGCGTAGTTAATATGACATTGGGTTCCAATGTTCTTCATTGCAACTTCCAGAAGTCGTGAGATTGAGGCACATTAGGATACAGAAACCCTACATTGTGTGAACGAGGGATTGGGTGTTAGAGCCAGCAGACGTTGAATTTGTATTGTTGAATGGGTGTTGCGGAGATGACAACGCCACGACTAAGTTAGTGATGTTTATTTGAAAAGGAGTCGGGAATGGGAGGCCTATTGATGGGGTTTGCTAGCGTAGAGTTAGGGGTTGCAACGTTGGGGTTTAATACTGATGTTGTATGCCTTTTTTGTGGTATGTGCTTGGTATTTGGTCCACCACTGTTAGATTTTTGAATTTTGTTGGGTTTAGATTGTTTGGCAACGTCATCTGGTATTCAATTTTGTGTTGATGTGTGTTTTTTTTTTTTTGGTAGGATCAACCATTCTGTGTTTCTCTTTCACTTTTAGGTTGGGGTATTATCCGGGTGGCACATTTTGCAATTGGATTGTGATGTTAATGGGTGATATATGAGAATTCCACATACACATTAAACCATATAACCAAAATGTGGTCCTGGTTATGTGATCTTAATGTCTATGTGGTTTGGCATTACATGTTGGCCAACCTAGGTGTAGTGTCCTATGTTGTGGAACTGTAGATGTGTTGGATCTGCTTATATAACACGGCATTAACACCGTACTCAACTATGTCGTTGAACGATATGAAAATAAGGAGTAGTGGTTATATTGTCAATGTGTATGGACATTGTTCTGTCAAGGTTTTCTAGCGTTTTTTATCATTTTAATGTGTTCTTATTTTTAAACCAGTATGGGTCGGAATGGGTG
Organism: Camellia granthamiana; assembly: GCA_036172215.1. Taxonomy (NCBI): domain Eukaryota; kingdom Viridiplantae; phylum Streptophyta; class Magnoliopsida; order Ericales; family Theaceae; genus Camellia; species Camellia granthamiana. The sequence continues at coordinate 36,792 of JAXFYN010000375.1, read as the reverse complement.
GCTGATGTGTTGTTGTAGGTGTTGTTTGTATGTGATTCGTAAATTTGCGATAGTTGTTTAGGTCTTTGATGGGAAATGTTATATTGGTTATTATGTGTTCCGTCACACTTCTTTGAAAATGTATTATTGGGTCTTCCATGAGCTTGTGAGATTGTATTAATTGTTTCCGTATGTAAGGAATCGTTAAGGCATACACGTTTACATTGGAAGTGCGTTTATGGAGAGTGATAACAATTATTGAGTCCATGAATGGAACAATGTTTTGCACGTTTGGTGAGCGAGTCCTGTACAGTCATAACCTAAGTACACTGCAATGCACATGACAAAGAATATGTTATTCAACTCGTTGTCAACATGATACAAACATATGTGTATTACACATTAGTATGCAGTCGTTATAAGGAAATGATGAATTCAAACGTCGATCCACCTTGAACTTATTGTAACTAGGTACGTCGAACAACATGTATACCAGACCCGGCACCAACCCATCAAACTTCCCACAAATAACATCAACGATTCTCTCGAATGTCGATGCATAATGCAACCGAATAGCAGCATTGGTTTTGTCGTACGTGCACAATGACAAAATCCCAGCATCCATACCTGCGCATAACAAACACATGGCCATCACACATTCCATACATTACACATTATGGTGATGTATAATTTTTTTTGAATTAGACACCATTATAGTTAACTTCTTGATTGAAAAAAAAAAAAATGAAACCCAGATTGAAACAAAACCACCATGATGACCAAACACGCTAACGTGCATAAGTAAACCAACATAGACACATCAAGACCACCGAATGCGAAAAAAATTGCCAACCCGTGTAGAAAACCACATTGATCAACCAGCAAACAAACCCACATTACACATAAACACCCACCATTAACACAACACACGACAAACATGAAAAATGACCCCTAACCAATAACAATACCCACCCCCCTATCCAACTAAAAAATCACATCACACCCCTGTACATAAAGAACAATCGACCAAAATGTACATACCTTGTGTCATTCTGCTAGACCCGAGCAAATGCAACACCACCGTCTCTAGAAAAACACACTAGTAAAAAAGACTCCTGTTCACTCCCCGAAATGCCAAAATCCACATCCACCATGATACACTCCATCAAATCTCACACACAGAATAATATCAATCACGTCTTACCCACCAAATCTCACACACCCAGGAATTTGTTCCCAAAATGAATCATTAAAAAGGGTATTCTAGTCAAGAGATACGCCTTTTAAAAAAAAACTAGGACCAATCCGTCCATAAGAAAATTCTTAGGACTAAATGGATCAACACTCCCCCATATAGGATTTATGGGTAAATTCTCCTTTTTGTTTTGTAGTATATTTTAAAATTATATTTATTATTGGAAAATGTTACGAACCCCAAATAATCTACCAAACTTCGACCCACACAAACTCACACATGTGAGAGATTTGGCAGAAAATTTAGTAGATTATTTGGGATTCCTAACATCACTCTTTATCATTTATTTATTACAAGAGTCTAGTAAATATGTGCTTTTGGAATAAATGCTAAAAATATTTAAAAATATTATGGTCTTGTTTGGTTTGTTTTTAAAATATTTCGATATTTCTTTAGAAAATTATTTTCTTGTTGCTGCTTATTTGTGATAGCTTCCAAGACTTTCGACTTTTAGGTTCTCCTTTATCTTCCTTCTTATATGTAGTTACATAAATATATCTATGTTTGTGTTTGTTTATCTCGGTTATATACAATTGTTATACATGTTTCAAATTTCCAATTCATTCCGAAACTAAACGAAGTTTAGGGTTTGAGGATTTATTTTGATGTTTGTTAATTGTGAAAATCTTGATGAAGCTTGATTTTGTGAATTGTGACATGTTCTTGTATGAAAGGAACTGCTTTTCTTGATCTCGATTGGATTATTTAATTTTTATTATTATTTATTTTTGAAAAAATCTGTATTGGAGTTTTGTCATTTAGCTGTGTGATGTAAGGGAAAGACTTTAAATTGTACTTGAAGGGTTAAGTTGCTTGTGGGTATTAATCGCAAAATCGAAGAATCAAACTTTGATTAGATAGTATATTAGTATCTACTTGTTTATATATATATATATATGTTCTTCAAAACCAAACATTCTAGGGTTTGGGAAAGATTCTAGCATTCACCCGAACTTCTTCCACCCAATTTGATTCGGATTTCGGAGTCCCTCTCCTCCAGATTTGACATTCATTGCAACCTATGAAATATAGATACTTCTAGATGAGAGTTGTATTTGTATCGAGTATCAATACTTTTTGGATACTAGCATAAACCTATTTGATACTTCTTAAACATTTCTATAATTTGAATTTTATTTTATTTTATTTCAATCAAGTACTAAATCGGCTATTCAATTGATCCTAAAATCAGAATATGTGGAGAATTGATCTAAAAGAGAAGATCAAAAAGTTTTGAGAAGAACTAGAAGAGAGAAGAAGAATACAACGGTCAAAACCTTAATCTCACAAAAACGGCCACAACCTTTAACTACTCAATACTATTTTCTCAAAGCTAACCGAAAACTATTACATAGAGCCATATATATAGGCAACGTAGAAAACCCTAATTAAAAATAACAAAGTAAATCATGACATTATTTGGAAGCCTAATCTCTAATAAAATAAGTAACTAAATATACTAAGGTTTTAATTAAATTATTAATAAAAAAAAAAAACATAAATTCAAAAAAAATTACAAATAAATAAAATCCACATATCACTTTCCGCATCGTCTAGATCACGTAACTTATTTTGAAAGTTGAGTATTTCTTGCATAGCATTAGAGTAATTGTTAGGATAAATACAAGAGTAGTTTCCAGGTAAGAAGAATTGGGAAACATTGAGAATAAAGCATGTCAAATTTGGTCCAAGTTTGAGTGGACATAATGAACCCTCAATATATCTTATATGAATATATTATCAATATTAATATATAAAAGGGGCTCATTTTGGCGTTGATCATGTACTGAAGTTGTGTATTATTTTCCTTCTATCAAGTTATGGGGCAATAATCAAAATTCTCACAAACTCCTTTCCACTTAGAAACATTAAAATCAACTTCCCACAAATTCACATCCTGACAACTTCTCCCGAAACTGCTTTTCACTTGCCAACTTTCTCTTTCAAATCAAATGGTTTCCTATATGAATTGGAGGATGTCTGTGGTGCAAGTGCTATTATAGATCAAGTGTTTTCTTGCTCCTACTGGTGTTGCAACTTGAAGGATAACATTTTCGCTTAAAGGCCTCAAGGTGGGTTGGGTCTTTGATTAAATAATGATTGTCATTCAGTTTCTTGCTGCAGTGGAAAAAACAGAGTTGCAAAGTACATTGTCTCTGTGTGTATTATATATATATATATTTGCTCTATCAAAGAGGAATAGACTTTCCAATTCCTCCAAACCAATAGTATGGAGCAGAAGAACATTCAATTATCTCCTTGGATTTGCTCAGTAATTTTATACTATCACCACCACCTTGGTTTAAATGACATCACTTATGTTGGAAATTGGGCCCGGTATTGGACCCGAATTTGGGCGCCTATGTGGCATGACCCATGGCCCATTCAAATTACCCATGTAATTTGAATTTGATTTCTTGATTATCCTATTTGTTAGGATTATCCTCTATCTATCTACATCAATCCTATCCTTAGGAGATATAGATAGATGGATATATATGGTTATATATTTGATTATATATTTTAATATATAGAACATCAGATACGTGATGTGGTTTTTTATCTATAACATTTTTTCCCTATACTTTCTCTCTAACTCTCTCCCATCAGAGAACGATCTAGCCTTTGCACTGTGACTAGTGTGGGTGATACTCATACTGTAGTATCACTCCATTGCTGGTTGTTCATAATTAATGGTTGTCAAGCACGTGATTTACCAACAAGGTTCTTTGTTTTGGATTCTTTTACACAAGATATAGTTTGAATCATTTTACCTGTTGCGTTATCTGTATCTTACATTGGTATTAGAGCCATAAATGGGTATTTTCGTGCTTGTTTTTTGTGCATTAAAATATGTATATAATTATATATATATACACACGTGATATATGTATGAAAAATTAATATTTTTTTGAACTTTCCCCGATCAACTTGAAATTTACATATGTTGTGGTATATTTCATGTAGAATATATCTGCAAAGTTTCATGAAAATCCAACGGTCGGATTTTGAGAAAAATGGAGATTCATATTTAATTTTTCGAAACTTTGATTGCATGCTGGTTTTAAACGCTTTGTTTTTATGTTATGAAAATTATATATTTGGAATCCTTGTTTTGATACCTTCGAAATGGTATATTATGGGCTTGATTCCGACTTACGGTTGATGAGAAAAAATAAACTCTAATTTCAGTTCGTTTTGTGTTTTTGGTGGCTTAAAGAAGAAGATGAAGTGTAGAGTTTCTGCACTTCCACTCTCATTAGAGAGAGAGTGTGCTACACTCCATTATTTGTATTTGTTAAATGTCGTTTTTGATACCACCATAGTTTTTATTTTGGAAAATGGAGTCCAGCAGAACCAAAATTGGACCAGAAAACACACCGGAAGGCAGTGCGTGTGCCTCACGTGCCAACTGACGCCGTCAGCGGTGGCCACGTGCCATCACGCGCCGGGCGCGCTTCCATGCCCCATCACGCGCGTGTCAGCCACGTTGTCCACGCGCGCTGCGCGCCCAGCTGAGCCGCGCTGTTTTCAGCGCCGGCTTGTTTGGTTTGGCAGTTGGGTGTAAGGCGTTGTTTGTTGTTTTTTAAAATCTAGAATTGCTTTAAATGGTCATAAGTAATTCGTTATAGCTTTGTTTTAAGCGTGGTTGGTACTGTTAGACTTAGAATTAAATTTTTAATCTACTGTAAAATTTTCAAAATTTTATGAAAATAAAAATATTTTTCCTAAAATAATAATTCATTATTTCTGCTTTAAAATGCTTCTGGTGTTGCATGACTAAGTTTCTGGGCTGAAATTTTTTCTGTAGACTACTGTAATGGTTTACTATTTACTGGTATGATTTTTTCTTTTTCCCAGATTCTGGAATATTTATTTCTGATTTTATGTGTATTTATTAATTATTTGAAATTCCAGAAAATACCAGAAAATTCCAGAAAAATTTCAGAACTGATATACTTTCTGTTATGGGTGAGAAGTTAGGAGTGCAAAAAGGATTGCTAGTTCTAATAAATCTTTTATGGCCTAAAACAGTTACCCAAATAGTGGTTCTTAGATTTCATTGAGCCATGATAGGCCAACGATGATCGATGAAGACCACTTTGGCATGATCAATGGTCCAAAAGAAGTTTTTCCTTACTTAGTCATTATGAGCCAGGAATTTATACGGTTGTCGCCACCTAGGGTTGGCAGTCCTCTGTTTTAGACATGATGGACATGGGTGATGTTATTTATATGCTGGGATGTAAGATCCTTAGAGATTGTTCTGGGAGAATTCTCGGTTTGTCTTTAATGACTTACATAAGGAATATCCTAGAATGATTCTAAATGCGAAATTGCAAACCCATTGACTTACCTATCGGTAAAAGCTAGAGCCTTAGCTATTGAGTGAATCCTCAGATTGTCTTTGGGAGAAACAAATGACCTATATTCCTTGATTGTTTTTTTGTGGGAGCCTGAAGTATGCTATGTGGGCGTATTCGGCATAATGAGTGCTATCTCTTTAGATGGTCAACTGAGTAGTTTTAGACCTTGACCTTGCTCATTAGACTGTGGATAGGATGCTTTACTGGTAGTGTATAAATTTTCCCTTTGTAAGATTCAATGCGCTAGTTGGGCGCATCTTGAATGAACGTAGATTGGTCACCAAAATATCTTTAGAGAGGTAATTGCACAAGAGGTAGTGATCTTGAACCACTTCATGTGAGGCGCACATGGTGGATTCCGTTGTATATGCTTATCGCAAGAGGTGCGGATAAGGTTTATGCTTGGAATCCAGAATTGCGCAAACTGTGGTCGTGTTTTTTTTAAAATCGATCACTTATTTGTTGTGAGATGATGGGATGTTGACACTATTATGATTTGTGTTGTAACAATTAGCAGATGATGATGACAGCAGGCAAGATTGGCTCACTCACACGAGCAATCACCCTTGGTGCTTGGGAGCGAGCAAGGATGAGACTAGTGGTTTATTTTTATTTGGAGCCAAGAAAGACTTAAATTATCCACTATATATGTCGCCTTGGTTACAACCAAGATGAGGTTGTGTCAAGGACCAAACATGGATGTTAGTACCCACTTTCCATGTTGTGCTTGTTATGATTAGCTAGATGCGAGATCTCATTTGGCACCTAGAAGGCGAGCAAATAGAGAATTCGGGTTAGGCGCTAGAAAGAGACTAGACTAAGATCTGTACGGTGTATTGAGTATGACGTCACTCTTTTAGAAGAGTTACTCCACTGTAGCATGTATTCATACTCCATGTGCTTGGCGACCGAGTAATGAGGTGAGAGAATGGATCCCTGTTTCCTCACCGTGTGAGTCTTACGTGTCATTATTGATATGACTTTCACTTATGTACCCTTTTGTGACCTTTGACTATGTCACAAGGTAAGGGGTTGATGTTCTGCTACCTTGGTATGTTGCTTGCGGTCATGTATGATTCGGCCTTAAGGGACATCACTGGGAAAGCGGTCAATCCTAAACTAAATGGCATAAGGGCAAGGGGAAGATCATCTAGTATTACATCACAGTTGTATATTCACTGCCGGCAACTCACATGCTCCGTATAAGGCGGATTGAGTGTGAATATATTACAAGAATTGAGAGGGTCAAACATGCTTTTTTGAGGGATTAGAGATGTTTTTGGACCGGTGTAATTAGATGGGTCTGGGATATATGAGACACTATTTCTATTTTTTGGGTTGATGTCCCTATGCTGGCTCATTTTGAGTTTCTAGTGTAGAGCTCCCACATGTAAGTGTTTCTCAGCGGTCGCAGGGTTCATTGGCTAGTATGGGATTGTTCAATATTTGGGAGATTGAGATAGAGATGTGGCAGTATCATGCCAACTCATGTGCGAGTGGGAGATGTTGGAAATTGAGCCGGGTATTGGATCCGAATTTGGGCGCCCATGTGGCATGACCCATGGCCCATTCAAATTACCCATGTAATTTGAATTTGATTTCCTGATTATCCTATTTGTTAGGATAACCCTCTATCTATCTATATCCATCCTATCCTTAGGAGATATGGATAGATGGATATATATGGTTATATATCTGATTATATGTTTTAATATATAGAACATCAGATACGTGATGTGGTTTTTTACCCATAACATTTTTTCCCTATACTCTCTCTCTAACTCTCTCCCATCAGAGAACGATCCAGCCTTTGCACTGTGACTAGTGTCGGTGATACTCATACAGTAGTATCACTCCATTGCTGGGTGTTCATAGTTAATGGTTGTCAAGCATGTGATTTACTAACAAGGTTCTTCGTTTCGAATTCTTTTACGCAAGGTATGGTTTGAATCCTTTTATCCGTTGTGTTATCTGTATCTTACAACTTAAAAGACTTTTCTTCATTTTTACGTACATATGCATCTATGATAAATTGTATGTACATATAATGTTATTTTGACTTTTTTGGTGTGATGTTGTGTATGAAGCTTTTCATAGTCATTGTTGTCTATGAAGCACGGGTACAGGTACGAATACGAATACTAGTACTGGTACAATACGAGTACATCAACACGGTAAAATTTTTAAAAAATAGGGTACGGGTAAGGCTTGGTACGCTTGTAAAAAAATATTCATTTTTAATTTAGAGTAATGAAAAAATTAATTAAATGATTTAATTTGTTAAGGTTCAACTTACAATTAACATTTAATGTCAACAGTAAAGGTATAAATCAAAGTTAAATGTCAATATATTAAATAACTTACAAACCATAGTTTAATTTTAAAATCATGCTAAGTATAAAACAAAAAATAAAAAAGAAGTCTAGTGAAAGGAGTTTTATCTCTGCAGTAGAAGAAAATATTATTTCAACTGAGGTACGGTACGGCTTGGGTATATACTAGGTACGTCTGGATACGCCGAAAATTAAAAAGAAAAAGCTTGGGTATGTGTTGTGTACCCGGTCAGTATGTATGCAGAAGTACCATACGAGGAATATACATATTTGCTCTATCAAGGAGGAATAGACTTTCCAATTCCTCCAAACCAATATTATAGAGAAGAAGAACATTGAATTATCTCCTTGGATTTGCTCAATAATTTTATACTATCACCGCCACCTTGGTTTAAATGACATCACATAAAAGATTTTTCATCATTTTTACGTACATATACATCTACCATAAATTGTATGTATATATATAAAATTTATTTTGATTTTTTTTGTGTGATGTTGTGTATGAAGCTTTTCATAGTCATTGTCGCTATATGCTTAGCTAGATATAGTGATCTATCTGCCTATAATTTTCATTTCTTTCACTGTTATTAATTTCCTATGTCAAATGTGTTACAAAGAGATTAAATAACTTCAATTTGATGATGGTATTATTATCCCATGAAAAAAAAAAAACACAAAAATTGATGATATTCTAAACATAAAATTTAACAGGGACTTTGAATATTTTGTTAATTACTTTTTTATTTTTCTTTTTGTCCATTTTTTTAAAAAATTTACTGGGTTGCTGATCTTTTGAAGTAATTTACGGCATCATTTCTGGTAACATTTCATTTATACCATAAATTTTATATTTAGAATTGTTATTGTCTTTCAATGATTTATGCACACTTTGTGCTTGCTATGACTCCTAGTAGTTTGAAAAATAGTCTTCACAAAATTACTTTTTAAATTTATCCATATCTTACTTTTCCAGAATTTGTATCGATGTATCCATATTGTGTCATACCTCTATCATGTATCCCATTCCATGCTTTATAGATTCAACTAGTCACTTAATCTCTACCAATATTACACTTTGAATTTTTTTTGCGTGCCGTGACTTCTAGTAGTTTGAAATTAAGACTATTTGGTAGACTAGAAAGTCAACACATACTTGATGTGCTTGAATACATCGTAGGGAAGTATTGCAACTCTTGATGATAGTGGAGTTATATGCGGAGCATGGGACTGGAAGTAGAGAGCTAACATACTTTATGGTGGTTATGTAACTGTGTATATAAAATAACTATGTGACTCTCAAATGATTTGATTAATTATCACCATCTGAATAAATTAATCAATTTTTATTCAACTTTTTCTAGAAATCTAAAGTCTGACTCAGCTTCGCCAAAATTAGAGTGTTTCCTAATTATAGATAAATAAAGAAAAATAGTTTATCCTAAAAGATTTATGACAATTACTTTTTAATTTATATATATTTTTATTTATGGTCGTATTCTTTAACATAATCCATATCCTACTTTTTTCAGAATTTGTATTGATGTATCCATATTGTGTCATACCTCTATCTTGTATCCCTCTAGCCATGCTTTATAAGTTGTAACTAGTCACCTAATCTCCGCCAATACAATACTTTGTACTTATGTCTTAATGTGAGATAACACAAGTATATTGGAAGAAATACTCTGCAATAATCTAATTGTAGGTTATATAGTACGTGAATGATATTTCTCTGCTCCATGTAGGCATGTTTATATTCTAATTCTAATTTTCATGTCTTATTGTTTATCATAGTGTTAAGACTAATAATCAATCCATTAGAATAGACCTGTGTTTCTAATTCTTCAGTTACTTTCGGGGATGGGAGCAAAATTTTAAGAACCTTAATATTTTACAGTAGTTCCCTTATGGTAGGTCTGAATTTCTAATATCATTTTATTTGTGAGATATTTCATAGTTCTGCATCATCTTTGACTCTCCTAATTCCTGATAACTAACACATCAATATCTAAAAGACTCTAATTTGCTTAGGCTGCATGAAAAACCACCAACTGATCTTAGTTTCTGCATCAACATTAGGAACAATTCTGCAGTTACTTGAACAGATACATTCTTCCATTTTCAATTTTAGCCTGAAACATTTTATTCTTGAATTCATTTTCACAGTAGTGTTGGAGAAAATAGATGAGCAAGAAGGTTTCAAGCTGTTTGGGACCACAGATTCTCGTGAACCTGAAAATGCAATAGAAATACTCGAGCAAAGGGAGCAAAAGGTCTTATTTCATGAATCCACTGAGTTGGGAAGAGCAAGCAACTTGCGCAAAAGTTTAGATTGGGATACTGCTTTTTTCACCAGTGCAGGTATGCTTTTACAAGAAATTTGAAATATTTGGTGCCTTCTGCCAATGTTAACTCATTTCATATGGTTAGAGCAAGTTAAAATTCGAAGTCATTAATGCTTCATGCGTGATCAGGACTTCTAGATCCAGAAGAGTTGTTTATTATAAATAAAGGATTTGAGAAGGTTGAAGCTCGCCTATTACCCGTAACTCAAGAAGATCTGTGTACGCGGAGATATGCAGACTCAGAATCTACATTAGATAGTGATGACTTCTCTTTGGACAGCAACCAAAGCACTGAGGTTGATTTGTTTGAAGATATAAGAGCATCCATTGAGAAATCCAATATAATGTCCAATATTTGCAAGTCAGTTTGCAAATCAGGAGTTGGAGAAGCCCACAAACGGGAAACCCATTGTAAGTATATTGCAAATTCAGAACAAATCTTATTGTGAATGGAAGAAGAAATTTTTGCCTGTTCATTTTGTATGTGAATTGCAATGCGATTGCATTTAAGGTATCCCAAAGAGATTTAATGGGTAATCAGGCCTTCTGCTATTGTTGTAGCAGGAAATATTGAAACCTCACTTGTCCTAAATTCTTTTCTTACTCTTAGGCTTAGTAAGCATAATATCTTGTGTTTAGGAGGTTGGTACCTAGCCTTAGTGTCTTGTAAAAAATGTTATATGGTCTCCCTTTTTATGCATCTGTTTATCACAAATCTATGCTCAATATCTATGGTTGCTTCTTTTCAGCCTTGAAGAAACTTGATGACATCTCTCGAAATAGGGTATGTGCTATTGATTGTAGTCTTTCATTGTAATTGTTCTAGCATTTATTGAGAAATTAAGTTCTCTTGTATCTAAATATCAGGTGAAATCCACACCAACTTCTAAAAGCCAAAGCGTCTATATGCAAGGATCAAAAAGAGTTAAGGAGGTTGTCCATCCACAAATCGTCCAGGCATGTATAAATCAAAGAACATGAGATTATATAGTTCCTTTTAGTATTTAGTATGCAGAAGTGTTCATCATCTCAATTGCTCAAATTGAAAGGCTGCATTATTATTTATAACTTACAAGTTACAAGTTTGTCTAGGCATGTATAAATCGAAGACAATGAGATTATATAGTTCCTTTTAGTATTCAGTATGCATAAGTGTTCAGCTCGATTGCTCAAATTGAAAGGCTGCATTATTATTTATTACTTACAAATCACAAGTTTGTCCAACATTTGGTAGTCTAACATGTTGGATATGTAGACACAAGATTGTGTAAGGAAATGAAATTTTAACTCTAGGATATGAATTAACTGACTTAAATTTATTTGATCAATACAGGATGCTAAAAAGAACATGGTGTCAGTAGGACAAAGAAAAAAGATTTCCTTAGGTGCGGACCATGTCAAGATGGGAAATAAATTTGCAACCCTTGGATCTGGTAAGAACCATCACATAATTTAAAAGTTCCTTTCTTCCAATTCTAATGGAATTTACATCAAAATGCATTGACTGTTACAGGGAAAGATTTAGTATCCAAGAAATCTGGATTGGGGAACTCATGTTGTTCCACTAGCTCTACAACATCCCTTGAATCATCTTCTTCAGTTTCTGTCACTACCAGTAATGATTCATCAGCTTCTTGTTCTCCATCTGGTAGTGCTTCGTCGTTGAAATCTTCCTCAAACTCGAGAAGAAAAGCAGATTCCAGGAAAAGTAGACTTGCTGCCTCTAGTTCAACCTCCAAGACTCCTCTCAGGTGCTTACTAGGAGACAAAATTGTGTTGGAAAATCCTGGTTTGTCCACCCCTTCATTGTCCATGTCAAACCATTCTTCCAATGATCCTGCAAAATCGACCAGAAATTTCAAACCTTCAGGTCTCCGAATGCCATCACCAAAGATTGGGTTCTTTGATGAGGTAGTTTTATTTTCTTCCAATTTGTTTAGTTCTATGTTATGAGTATTATTATTTATTACTTACAAGTTACAATTTTTGTCCAGCATTTGGTAGTCTAACTTGTTGGATATGTAGACACAAGATTGTGTAAGGAAATGAAACTTAACTCTAGGATATGAATTAACTAACTCAAATTAATTTGATCAATACAGGATGCTAAAAAGAATGGTGAAGCTAATTCATTTCCTCATAAGTCACCCAAGATATTAAGCAGAATGAGCATGGCGTCAGCAGGACAAAGAAAAAAGATTTCCTTAGGTGCGGACCATGTCAAAATGGGAAATAAAGTTGCAACCCTTGGATCTGGTAAGAACCTTCATATAATTTAAAAGTTCTTTTCTTCCACTTCTAATGGAATTTACGTCAAAATGCATTGACTGTTACAGGGAAAGATTTTATATTATCCAAGAAATCTGGATTGGGAAACTCATGTTCCACTAGCTCTACAACATCCCTTGAATCATCTTCTTCAGTTTCTGTCACTACCAGTAGTGCTTCGTCGTTGAAATCTTCCTCAAACTCGAGAAGAAAAGCAGATTCCAGGAAAAGTAGTCTTGCTGCCTCTGGTTCAACCTCCAAGACTCCTCTCAGGTGCTCACTAGGAGACAAAATTGTGTTGGAAAATCCTGGTTTGTCAACCCCTTCATTGTCCATGTCAAACCATTCTTCTTATGAATCACCTGCTAGCTCCATTGATGGATGGTCCTCAGAATCATCATCAACTGCCAACCAAAGCTCCAACTGTTTAGAGGTCAGTTTTCATACCAGTACTTCTCGAGGAGCTTGTTTAGGAAATGATGCCACCCAAGCATTAAATTTTCAGAGTTTCCCACATGATGAATGTTTCGATGATCAAGAAAGTCATCAAACAAGGTTTCCAAATCTATGTCATGAAGTAGTTAGGGGAACTGCTAATGATCTTGCAAAATCGACCAGAAATTTCAAACCTTCGGGGCTCCGAATGCCATCACCAAGGATTGGGTTCTTTGATGAGGTAGTTTTATTTTCTTCCAATTTGTTTAGTTCTATGTTATGAGTATTACCTTGTGAAGTCAGTATTTCAATCAAGTAAAGCTTATCTGCTTTGGCAGGACAAAGCTATGCTGTCGACGGTAGGTAGAGCGCAGAGTGCTTTGCCTAATATCAGTGGGGTGACAAACAGAAAAAGGCCGGATAAACTTCAGACTACAAGAATTTTACTAGAGAATGGGGATACAAAGCTTGGTTCTGTGCAAAATGGAGTGATAAATCCTTCTTTGAATGCCATTCGCAGATATGCAGCACAGAATCAAGAGCTAGATAAAAATTCCCCAAAAATGTCCAGCACGTCTGCAACCTCGAGAAATTTACCAGGGAAAACTTCAAAAGGTCAGACTGATACATCTCCTCAATTGTGCAGAGAAAATTGCTCAAGATCTAGTAAAGTTATTGATGGGGGACATAATTCAAAAAAACTAGGCCTGCATTCTAGTTTGAAGGCAGAAAGGAAAAGAACAGAAGGGATATTGAAAAATGAAATGGGTGGAGAGAGCAAGAGGCCAATGACGAAAGAACATGAAAGGGCCAGCAGGCGCCCTCTTGAGAATGACCCTCATTCACTTCATGACAACGAAAAAGAAAACATACCTAGTTTTGGAGATCATGTTAATGGTTTAAATAGATGTTTGGAGGTCATTGATCTCAACAGGGGCGTGGTGATAGAGCTCGAAGGGAAGAGGGGTTGCTCTCATTCCCACCTTGGTGACAATTTCGCTGAAAATGACAGAGCCCCCATATATATATCATCCTTCTCTAAGGAGTACCTTTTTCCCCGCCAGCAGGTTTCACCAAATATGCTGTCAAAGACTGGACCACTCTCTCTTTCGACGACAGTTGAGTTCATGCCCAGCACAAGAACTCCATTGGCGGACAAAAATTCTGCTCCCATGTAGCAGCAGATTAATTCAGGTTTATAACAGAATCAGAATCAACAGTAGACAAGGCAGTGGAAAAGGTGTCAAAACACTCCATTACATGGCATTGGAGATCAGATTTTATTTTTTATTTTTTATTTTATTATCTGAACCTAGGATTAACATTTCAAGGCATGGGTCTCTGTTCTATGTTTCTCTCACCTGAGTTTATTAATATTTAAGTTGGTTCTTCTGTGAACACTTCTCATATATTAGCAAATTGTCCGATCAACCTTGTCATTTAGTGTTTTTTGATTGTGCAAGAGTTTAATTGGATTGGAGTTCATAGTACTTGTATAGGAAAAATTGTTCCTGAATAAACACATACTATTTGACAGATCAGATATAATAAATGTGTTGGATTTCTCATCTGTTTTGAGATTTGAATGCTAGCATATGCTTAGCACATATTAACGTGGAGAAAACAAGTAAGGTAATATAGAACATCATTAAATCCATTGACATTCCAGGCACTGAAGTTAGCCACTGAAAATGCAGCAGTCACTGAAGTTAGCCACTGAAAATGCAGCAGTCACTGATCCTGTTCTGTAAGGATAAATCACTAGTGCAACTCTCTCTCTCTCTCTCTCATTAATATGCTGTGAATAATCTGCAGGAAATTTGAGAGGGAATTTAATTCTGAGCTGGAGAGTCTCGTGCCAATTTTGAGCAGCAGTTCTCAAGCCGAGCCATATTTAACTCATCCTGCTCAGTGGATTCTCAGTGTTGGAAGGGACCAGTAAGTTAGTTCTGACGCTTTGCTCCATCGTTTTTTGGGTGTAGACAATATTATTTAAGATGCCTTGCTTGCATTTGATTGTATGTATAGGATAGAGAGTTTTGTCCCTTGTTTGATTCTTGAGTTTTGACTGTATGTATAAACTCATTACACTGCCAACCACCAACATATATAAACTCATGACACTGTATTTTGGGTTTGAATTTGGGGTTAGAGATATAGTTTGTATTAAGGTGGGGGTTCAAAGAGAAAATGGAGGGGTTTCATTTTGTTGGATGGGGGTTCAAAGAAGTGGGGGGGCCAAAGTAAAATGGCGGGGGCAAATAGCAGCCCTCATAATTTAAGATGTCAAATATGGAATGCCTTAAAACTCACATTAGCATTTCATCACAGAAATATGGATTTCAACATATAACTTATAAAAAAGCAAAAAGAAAAAAAAGGCTTTCAATATATGAAAGCAAGAAGAATGTTTGCATAGCTAGGAGCAAGACTAAAGTGAGTGAAATTTAGGTAAAAATGGAGCATAGATCCTATTGGCTGAAAGCTATCTTTGACATGTATATTACCAATGCTGTCCTCTACTGTGTCCTAAATATTTGTTACTAACAGTGACTGCCTGCCCTTCCTGTCTCTACTTTACTGTATAAATCTTATAATTTTAGACTGTTTGCTGCATTTTGCTGATTAGTCCTGTTGTACCTCTCTAGATTGTGATTCCATTGTTATTGGTCTATGTTTTTATTTATTTTCCCTGACAAAATCCTTTGAATTACTGACGGCAAATTGGTGTTTCTTGTTGTAGATCAAGTGTCTAAATGTAATCATCCTTACTGCAACAAATGTTACCGAGCTGGAGGGGCAATGGGATTGTCTGATTGAATTAACAAATTCTAGTAGCCTTCTAGCATTGGCGGAACCATTTGTATCTAAGCGCTTGAGAACCACTCAGTCAGATGTACGTGCCAAGTTTACTATTCTGTACTTTGTTATTTTTTTTTTCAGTTTCCATGATTTTGTTATTGTATGGTAGTCTCTGCTAGAAAAGAAGATTTTTTGTTTTGCCTTCGTGTTTGCCACTTGATTTCTGCCCACCCTTGAATTTCCCTTCATTATACACACAATAATTTTCCCTTTTCTTGTTATGTGTTGTTTGGGTTTTACACAACTGGCAGGAAAACGAAATATAAATAACAAAAGGATAAATTTCCCTCCATTTCACTGTCGGTTAGTCTGTACAAAAACTGAACATAGAAATGCAAAAGGGGGCAAAAAATGGTTCAATCAAGAGCCTGGTTATAAATAAGGAAAGATAATAGAGCATTATTTAATAAAACAAATAGCAAGAGCAATATTTTTGCTCAATTTAGAAATTGAGCAAAAATAGAAGAAAGCTGAAGGAGGACATAGGTTGAGATTGTACAAAAGGAGGTGATTGTCTTAGACTAATTGAGGACATGACTTTTAATAGGAACTAACCGGAGAAAACAGTTCAACCCCAAGTAATTGGGATGGAGGCTTGTTAAGTTGAGTCAATTTGAGATTGAAGAATAAATTGTGTTGCTTATTGTCATGAAAAGGATAATAATATTGAGAAGATTTTTATGGGGTTTTTGTTAGGAGTGAGGCTTTGACATTGCTTTAATAGCCCTCCTCGAGAATTTTTTCCTCACCAGCTCAAAGAATTTTGTGGATGAATTCTAAGTCAGATTTAATATTTATATTTCACTTATTTTATTTTATGTTATTTTTTATTTTTTGGTGGCATGTTTCGCTTTATGCTCTAGTTTATACATGCATGGGTACTCTCACACTTAGGTCCATGAGAGTACTGAACTCAATATTTGGGTATTGCAAGCTAGCAGGAAGTGTCGACATTGTTGAACTGTTAGATCATTATTCTTTGAGCCAACTTGGCTGGTAATTATTGTCTTCTTGTGCTGATGCCATGTTCAAATTCCTTTCAACAGTTTTTCTGGTATATCCATCTACTTCTTCCTCGGTACTCTGTGAATCGGGGTAGGTAGAACTTATCAATGAGGAAACAGGTAAACATTGCATTCGTATGGGAATGGAGTGGTCAATATTGCATATTTTGAAAGTTTTGGTGAAATTGTTGCTAGGCTTGGTTTGCGGCTTTGGTTGGTAGCTCAAAAATTAGTGGCCCTAATGGCCCTAATGTCCATATAAAGGAAAAAAAAAAAACAACAAAGTAAAAAAAAAAAAGAAAAAAAAAAACAGACTTACCCAAAAAGGAAATTAGGGCCATTAGGGCCACTGTTTTTAGGGCCACAAAACATTTTTCCTTGGTTTGTGTGAGTAATGCTTAATCAAATAGTTGTGCAATAGCTTTTGTTTGTGGTGTCATTGATTCTTGATGTGTTCTACCTAATACAGGTAGAAACTGCTCAACCTCTATCAAAACTGTGTCTTGAATTCCCAGATCTTTACATAGGTGAGCATCTTTAGTTTTAACTGTGATTGGGAACTATAATACAACCGTTTCTTTCTCTTCTAATTGTGTTATTTTTTTTGAAACATCAAGGTTGTTATCGTGAATCCAGAACTGGTCCCCTTGTTATTAGTTTTGAAGGCAAGGTACGGGGATAATTGCACGATGATGTCAATTAGTTCAAAATATATTTAATCCTTAACAATATGTTATTTCGAATGATAAAGACCTTCTTCCCATGATTGGCTGCAGGATCAATCAAGAGTAGAAGCAGCTGCGGAAGCACTTTGCAAGAAGTTTCATCCTGGGGCTTTCTATGAAATCAATTGACTTGAGGGGGGTGAAACTGCTCGTCTTTGAACCATAGCCTGCTCGGGCATTGACTGAGCTTTGTTGTAGCGGCGTCAGGCGGCCTTTCTATCGGGGGATTAAGATAGTTGGTGGGTGGATGGCATTGGAATTACAACGGGGGAAAGGTTTATTTTATTTTAAAATCATTAAGAAAATAATTAAAAATTTAAAAATAGAACAATTTCGGAACTTGTAAAGACCTTGATTTAATTTTTAGGAAGGGAATTGTTGAGCACTGTTGTCAGGCTAGTAACAAGCACACAAGACAATGTATTAGTTGTTGGGCAAAGGAAAGAAATGTTGTTGCTGATCCAATTGAAACTTTCAGTGCCTTTTTCGCATTCAGTTAATCTAAAAAAACTATATATATAAAAATAAAAAAAAACTCTAGTCTTGGTGATGCGATAGATATTATAGTTTCTTGTTTTTATATATCTATCTGATTGTAAGGATGAGAATTGAGTCACAAACCTCATCTTTTAATGTGTGAAGTCGGCCAAACAACTTAAAGGACAACCAAACAAAATGAAATTGACCCATGGTCTAGGAAGTGACGCCAAACAAATACGACTTGCTAAGAGCATCTCCAATCGTTCATTTCTTTTTTTATCAAATCTGAATAAAAAATAGGTTGTTTTTTCAATTTGATACGGCTTCCTTCAATGGTGAGCATCAAACTTGTCGAACAAAATATATGCAGAATTGAGGGAACGGTCATCCGGTGGGTCGACCGGTAAAACTAAGTTTTTTTTTTTTTTTTTATTTATTTATTTTTTATTTATTTATTTTTTTTTTATCCTGTTTGAACCTAACTATTTGAAAGGGAACCGGTCGACCGGTTGGTCAACCGGCCAGACATCCGGCTAGTTGACTGGTTGGTCTCCCCAAACGGTAAAGCACAGTAAAATAGTGAAATCTGGAGCTTGTTTCACTTTGATGAATTTTTTATTCCATTCTCATTTTGATACTAATTTGCTGAAACCATTGAAGCTCCAAAAAGTGACTTTTTTACCAAATTTTAAATCTGGTGCAAGGTTTGATGAACCGTTGGAGATGGCCTAACAAGTAAAAATAAATGTTAAACAAGCAACTTTAAAATAAAACATTTTTATACACTCTTACAAATGAAAACCCAACAATTAGAAGGGCAATTTTGGTTAAGAGACTTACCTGTAGGTCTTAATAAGTCGATTTTATTCTCTAATAAGTCATGTGAGAATTAATGACATTCTTCATCAAATACTATTAGAAAAGTCACTAATTGTTAATTTTTAACGACAATTTAAAAATTGTCACAAAATGTCACTAATTAATATAAGTTTTAGTGACAATTTAAAAAAATTGTCACAAATTAACTTTCAGCGACAGTTTAAAAAATTCGTCATAGAAAAACATCACTAATTGTAAATTTTAGTGACAATTTATAAAAAACGTGAAAAAAGAAGTCATTGATTGTCAAATTTTAACGACATATGCAAAAACATGTTACAAAAAATTATTTTTAATGACGATTTTACTAAGACTTATTTTTAATAAAAATTGATAGAAATTAAGTTCAACTATTAGGGTTTATTAATAGTTTGCTCTTTTGGTTATTCACAATTAATTATCCTGATGGATAGAGCTGACATTTTTTTAAAATCCTATTAAATTGGTGTAAAAAAAAAAAAAAGAAAAAAAAGAAAGAAAGAAAAAAGTTTAAAAGACCATGTGACAAGAGTTATCCAATACAATAGGACTGAATTATTATTATTGTTTTTTTAGATAGAATAGGACTGAATTATTGGAGTGACAATTTCATGTCACCATTAAAAAGTGTAGCAACAAGCTAACATTATTGTAGACCATAAATGTCAGTCCACAACATGCTTCCCTGCAATCTTCCAAATTCATATCCCATTTGCTAATGATAAAGCAAAAATAGATTTAAAAAAAGTTTAAAAAACACAAACTAATCACAAAATTAAATACAATCTTTTGATAGGAGATATATCTCATATTTTTATGAGTTTTATATTCATGCGAGAAAGTTGTGTTTAATTCTATAATTGATTTATGTGGAAAAAAAAAAAAACTAAAATAGACAAGTGGTGAGCCTAACTTGGTCAATTAATTTTTTATAATTAAACCTGAGTTACTACATAATTTATTTTTTAGATGCTAGTTGTTTTAATTTTATTTCTTAAGCTTAGATTATTTTTCATTTTTTGTATTTTTTTTTTTTTGAAGTGGTATTTTCAAAATTTACACTTTACAAAACAATATGGATGTAGGAAAGGAATCTGCTTACCTTAAGAGGAAAGATACTTACAAAGCATTCTTATCCATCTCTTTTCATTTATTTTGGACGTGGAATTTTATAGATTTTTATAAAAATTTTAAAATCTTTCTTGAAGCCATCATTTATACTAAATTAAAAAAATTCACAAAACCAAAACCATAATACACAGTTGGTTTTAGTTCCTCAACTAACAAAAGCAAACGGTTTGTTTCAGTGTTAAATTTTTGCTTAATCTCGACTGAATTGAACTACTTACACTCCTAATTGTATCTCTAAAATTTTAGAAAGAATTATACTGTGAATTTATTGAGATATATCACTTGATTGCGTCACATGCTGACATTCTACTTACCTAATACAAATAAAATAAAAAAAGAAATGGAGGATAACTTTGCATATTATTATAATTTTTAATTCCTCCATTGATTGAAATATGCATGCACCAAAGCTGTATTTGCATACCCAAAATTGCCCTCCAAAAAATAAAAAAAATAAAAAAAATCTTTTAATCCAGATTTTTGTCAAGAATTAATTTGTGCGGTAAAAATTAAATTGGTGAAGTATGAGTCCATATATAAAATGAATTTGAATCATAAATTGTTATTTCTAAATAAAATTTTAAATATAAATTTTGAATTTGTAATCCCTTTGAAAGAAAATTGAACAAGTAGGTCCACATTTCAAAACCCTTAAAATGACCTAAAAAAAAAAAAAAAAAAAAAAAAACAATAGTAAAACCCACTAGCCTGTTCATACTTGTCTTATTTATCATGGAATCCAGTAATAAATTAGTTGGTGTTGATTGTTGATTGTAGCAATGGTCATTAATTTTTGGGAAAATTGCAAATTCAGTATAGATTTTTTTTTTTAATTAGTGATAAATCTTTTCAACTTCAATAATTAAAATTATAAAATTTTCCATACATTTATAAATATTTTGTGAAATCTCAACTGAATTGCAATTTTTTCCTTAATTTTTTTTTGTCTGTTTTATTTGTTTTCTTCATGTTTCTTTTGCCCCTTTGTCTTCTTGTCTTTCCTATCTTTTCAATTTGTAAACAATAGCACATATATATGAGCATCATCCTTTTCTATTTTAATTGATGTTTGATAATTTAATTTAATATTTAAAATTAAATGTATTAAATAAAAATTAATTAAATTTGTTTGATAATTATAGTTTAATATTACTTAAAAATTTAAGTAACCTTAAAAATATAAGTTAAAAGCTAAAAAAATTTGAGTAATTAAATTTATAATTACTTATGCATAAGTATTAACGTGCACTATTATTACTTTATTACTGTTGCCATAATCATCACCATAACCCTCACGATCGCCACTACCATTGCCATTGCTACTGCCACTGCCTCGATTGTCGTCATCACCATAGATATCAACCATCATTTTACTATTGCCACCACTACTGCGGTCATTGCTGCCACTACTATCACTTCATCACCACTACCACAAGTACTATAATCTTTCATCTCCACCACTATCCCTACCTCTATTATATTCAACACCATCATCATTACACCACCACGCTTCTCCACCATCAGCACCACAACTATTGCTCCACCTCAACCACCATCACCATTGATAACATAGTCACCACAGTTGCCCCTGTCACCTCCTCCCCTTCGACCACCACTTTACCACCTCACAACTGAACATAAAAATTGAAGGATAAAATTTTAAAAATTATAAATTTATATCAAACAATTTACTTTAGTTTAACAATATAAAAATTAGAACTTTCAAATTTTATTTTATACATATGAATTAATTTGTTTTGGTTCAATACTTTAATTTTTACCAAATAATTTTTTCTTAAAATTCAATATTCAATTTTTGATACTTGATTTTTAATTTAAAGTTTTATCAACATCACTTTAATCATCTGCATCTCCCAAACTCTCTTCTCATTATACAATATAAATAATTAATTTATTTTAATTAAGTGTTAATACATAGTAAAAATGAGAAGAGAGTTTGATTTGAGACGTGAAAAAATTGCCGAACCTTCTTCCTACGTCTTGGCTCGGGGAGTTTCCACTGCAAATTGGTATGCAAATTGTAAATATATATTTTTCCTTTTTCTTTTTGAGTCATCATTAAAGATTGCATATGCTTGCTTTAAAGACTAGAATTTCTGGTCTTCTCCAACTTCATTTAAGTAAAAAAGTGTAGAAAGAAAGTTGAAGCATTTTTAATGGAAATATTAAATTTATGTTTTAATTGACAAAAAGTGATAAAAAAAAATTTGTGTGTTAAGTGTTTGATGATTTAATGAGTGTATGGATATTTCAATAGAGAAGAAAAAATATGTGTTCAATTTAAAATCTACTTAAATGTGTATAAATATAAAAATAAAATATATATAAAAAATGATAACGCTATATATGGTACACAAAGTTCAAAAGGTGTACCATATACACCCTTCTTACACATTTTTTTGGTGCATTTTACTCATTTTTGTGGTAAATGTCATGTATTTTTCTTGATAGAATTATGATGACTTGTGGTTAAAAAATGAAATTATGCATTTTGTGGTAATATTATGCATTTTTGACATAATATTTCACGTTTTTTGGTTAGAAAATGATTTCATTAAAAATTTGTAACATTACCACAAAATGTGCAATTTCATTTTTAAACCATTAATTGTATTAATTTAATCAAAAAAAAAAAAAAATACACAACATATTTGCCATAACAATCATAACATATACATCATAAAAATTAATTGAGCCCAAATTATATTGTATTTAGACAGCTAAAAATTAATCCCCGAGCCCAGTTAACAATTAGGAACCCAGTTAACAAATTCAAATCTTATTTTTAAATTTTTGTGCTCTTTTGGGAAGCTGGTAAAAAGCCAACTTATAACTTTTTACCAATTTTGGGTCACATCACCTCTCACATAACTTACCCACAAAAAGACATAATAAGCTAAAAAAGTAAAAAAGTCAACTTTTTACCAACTTCTCAAAACAACTCAACTAATCTCTTAAAGTTTTGAAACTGTTATCAATGACAAATTACGAGAGTTTCACACCACTGAATCAAGAGATTAGAATACATTAAAAAAAAAAAAAAACCCTTTCAATAGAGGAATCATAATTATTGCTTTTTTTGGAAAAAAGATTTAATGAAAAAAAACTAATATGAAAATTGACTATGCTAAAATATCATAAAAAATATATATATATATTTTTTTTTATATTGAAACAAACAAATACATAATTTTAAGGGTAAATTACAAACACACCAATTGAGATTGATTAAAATACGAATCACCTCCTGTGATTCTAGAAATTACATCTCACCTCTTGAGGTTTCTAATTTCATAACAAATCGCTCCTTTTATTAATAAATCATGAAATCAATTAATAATTTTTAATGATGTTAGAAATATATTTTAATTAATAATTTAGATAATTTTATTATTGTATAGGAGAACAATTATGAATTTTATTTTTTTAGTTAATTCTGTTAAATAAAAATTATTGACAAAATAATGTTTATAATTTTTTAAATCATAAAAAATAATTTATAATTTAAATTTATAATTTACCTTAATTTTAACAAAGTCATGTTGAGTTTATTGATAACCCTTCCAAAAGAAAACAAAATAACGCTAAGTGGGAATTCTGTGTGAACCCAAAAAAAAAAAAAGGTTCTGTTTACTTGTCTTCTTTTTTTTCAGATGGATTCTTTTTAATATTTTAATATTTTTAATAATTACTGTTCAAAAGTGGTGTGCCGCCGCCACACGGAAACATTTTAACAACCAACTTGGCTTGATTTTTTTAAAATTAAAATTTTATAAAATAAATAATATATAATACTCTTATAGTAGTTGGAATCTTTTAATATTTTTAAAGAGAACATTTGATACAAAAAAAAGGGCAGTGCTTTAGACCCCCACTGGGGGTCAACCCCCAGTGACGTGGCACCATTTCATTGGTTGAAACAAAAAAAAAAAAAAAAAAACAGTTTTTTTTTTTCAGCCAATCAGTGGCTTACACGGATGACCCCCAGCACCCCCAGCTGGGGGTCTTAGGCATTTTCCCAAAAAAAATTTGTTCCGACAAAGAAATTTTAAAAATTTTACTAATTTCACAAAGAAATTTTAAAATTTCTCTAATAGAGAGAAATTTTATTGAGGGATCTTAATTAAAAAAAAATATTGAACCTCTCCTACTATCCAAAATTAGAGAGAGATATTTCACTAATTTTTCTTTAATCTAAATATACTTAAAAATTATAATATTTATGAATTTTTACAAAAAATATAGATAATATTAAATCTAGATGTAGATCATATTATACGAAGTTTAAATTTGCATAAATTACACTCAGAGTCCTTGTTTGCATCTTGTATCAACTTTATCCATAATTTTTAAAAAATATATCAATTTAGTTGACTTGATAATGTCTTTTTAAAAATATCAAGAGATAAAATAATTTAATCGCTCTTCTCAAAGAGTTTGAGGGATCGCCTTCTAAGTTAAAATGATTCAATTTTTTTTAAGTGAACCATTTTGCCCATGATTCAATTTCGTAACGAATGTCATGGTTTGTATTAAATTAACACAATATAAAAAAAATTAAGGACAAAACTGATACAATCAAAATTATAGAGACTAAATTGGTACAAAGATAAATTACAAGGATTACAAATGTAATATGGGCTTCAAATTTTAAACAATTTAATGATTTTTTTTTTTTTACCAATTAACACCCGAACTATAGATGTTAGATTGATCATAATTGGATGTTTTAAGGAATTAGCTGAGTTATGACTGGAATCGTGATAAATAAACTAAGAAACATAAGTTATGAGTTTGAATCTCACAAAACTCTTGAACCTTTTGAGATTATTTTGAAACTTATGTTTAGTAATTACTTAATATTCACTCAATATGTGGGAATTGATATATGTAAAATAAAATATTCATCGGAACAAAGCTCTGAATATTCCACTAAACATAAAAAAAAGGTAGTTAGAGAACTATGTTAGAAATGGTTATAAAATTCTGGGTAAAACCAGAATTTTTTCCTAAGATTGGTCTAATTTTTAGGTGGGCCCCGTGCATCGATTTACACGGGTCAAAGTGGTAACGCGTTCTATGCCGCGTTGTGATTCACGTGGTATATTTGGTTGCTCAAAACCATTACCGAGTGAATGGAAAATTGAAGCCAAAGTATGCTCCATGGAAATGGTGTTTTGATGGAAATTCCTTAAAGGTTTGTATAAGGCTTGTCCCACATTGGGGGTGTTTGTTTCAGGTTTTCATAGCCAACTTATGACTTTTAGCTTTGAAAAAGTTATTTTGGACTGTTTGGTTAAACTTATTTCAAACAGCTTCTAATTCTAACAGTTTATTTTAACTCAAAAAAGCTGATTCTGAGAAGCTGCTCACCCCTTACTTCTGATTATCAGCTTCTGCTGTGGACATGTTAATTTATTGTTATACTCTTAAATTTTTTTATTTTTTATTTTTTTAAAAATAGAAAAAGACTCAAATGGACTATAGATTATTATTATTATTTTTTATGAGAAATGTAGACAAACAAAAAATAAAAATTAATTGAAAAAGCTATTTCACAGCTTATTTAACAAACACTACTCAGCAACTTAAATCTATAATCCAATAGCTACACCAAACAGATTAACAACTTCTGATTAAAGTCATAATCTATAATCTGTTAAGTTATAATCTATAAGCTGTTTTAACAGCTACACCAAACAGGGCCATTGATTTGGTGGGAGGTTTTGAAAGGGTTTATAAGGCATGGGTTTGGTACTTGGGGTGTGCCCCAAGGGGTACCCAAGTGTTTTAGAGGGAGAGGTTATAAGCAAAATGTGTCCGGTCGGTCAGGCGGGCTGGGCTTGGGCGCGGGTGCGTGGTGTGAGGTTGGGCTTGTTCGGCCCAATACTAATCTTTTTGGGCAAAAAACATTTGAATATAAAATCCAGAATTCAAATTAAACTGGTTTGGATTTACTGTTCATCCAAACAGGACCCTTCCCGTTTTCAAACAGAATTAAACTGGTCCGGTTTTTCCTATACATCCAAACAGGGCCCTTCCATTTTTTGAACCCAATAGCTTTAAATCTGTTTGAATTTCAAACCAAACAGTGCCTAAACAGTATGTATCTGTTTAATTCAAATTGACCAGGTACAGTACCTGTTCAATTCAAAACCAAGAGCCACCTTTACATCTATAAATAGACTAAGCTTCCCATTTGGATAAAACTCCAATTTTCGTACTCCATCCTCTGCTTTAAATCTCTGCATTTTGCTGCATTTTATTTCTGAAAGAAAGAGTGTAAACACTTAGTGTGTTCGACGAACGATTAAATTGTAGTGCTGGTTTTATTCGTTGATAAGATCATTTTATCTTGGGAGATAGACGTCCAAATTCTCAAAGCACTGTGGAGAGGACGAATCTGTCTTAAGGACACAGTGTTAAACATTGGACTTGATCAGAAAAGTTATTCAAAGAAATTAACCAAGTAAGTTGTTTAATTTTATTCTGTTTTTATTTGTTTATTTAATCAGATTTTAATTTTGCTTTTGTAACAAAATAAAATCTGTTATTTATTTATTTATTTATTATTTTGAGTTTGATTTTTGTAATCAAACAAATTCTCTCATTTTCTTTATTTCTTTAAATTCTAATTGTTGTTTTGTACACAATAGAATTAAATCTTTAAATACAGTGAAGATTGTCCAACAATCTTAAGACAGATTTCTTTTTGGTATCTTCATTGTATTTAATTTTCTGTATTTTCAAAATAATATTCTGGTTGGAAAAACAAATAGTGATTTATGCTATTTGACAGATAGTAGTAATATACTGTCTCTTTTCTTTGACAACTAGTAGTAATATACTAGTGTCATTAACAATTGCAGAATATTATTTGGTATTACAGAAAATTATTTTGGTATTTTATTTTTCTCGTTTTAGTAACAAGAAAAATAAAATTATTTTGTGTTATAATTTATTTTCTGGTTTTAGTAACTAGAAAATTAATTTGTGTTTTAATTTTTTTGATTTTTGTAATCAGAGATTATGGCTACTACAACTGAAACTGCATCTGGCAGTGGTACTCCTATTGGTACACCTACATCGGTCCCTATCCAGAACCATGTTCATGTACCAATCAATCATGGAGAAAAATCGAAAAAATTTAATGGTACCGAGTTTAAGAGATGGCAGCAGAAGATGTTGTTCTATCTTACAACTCTTAATTTGGCCCGATTTCTCCATGAAGAGGCTCCAGCACTTAAATAGGGTGAAAGTGATCGGCAAGTTGTTGCCGCTGTAGATGCTTGGAAACATTTAGATTTCCTGTGCAGAAACTACATCCTCAATGGCCTTGACAACATACTGTATAATGTATACAGTCCTCTGAAGTCAGCAAAAGAATTGTGGGATTCTTTGGAGAAGAAATACAAGACAGAGGATGCCAGCACGAAGAAATTTGTCATCAGTAAATTTCTGGATTTTGTTATGGTAGACTCCCAAACGGTAATATCTCAAGTTCAAAGTTTTCAGATAATTTTGCATGATATTCATTCAGAAGGTATGTCTCTTAGCGAGTCTTTCCAAGTCGCTGCTTTGGTGGAAAAGTTACCACCGGCTTGGAAAGATTTCAAAAATTATTTAAAACATAAACGCAAAGAGATGACTATGGATGAGTTGATTGTAAGATTAAGAATTGAGCAAGATAACCGAAAGGCTGAAAAGAGGAATGGAAAAAATCCCATTGAGTCCAAGGCTAATGTGGTTGAACAAGTTCAAAAACCACATAACAAAAAGAGGAAATTTACTGGAGATGGTCTTAAACAAGGCAACAACAATGGCAACAAGAAGTTCAAAGGAAAATGCTATAACTGTGGCAAGACTGGACATCGAGCTTCTAACTGCCGCTGCCCTAAGAAGGATCATGGAAGTACAAGTAAGAAGACCACCAATCAAGCCAATGTGACAGAATTGGATTACATCTCTGACGGGGTGAATGACATTAACCTCTCTGCTGTGGTGTCTGAGGCTAACTTGGTTGGAAATCCCAAAGAATGGTGGGTTGACACTGGAGCAACTCGTCACATATGTGCAGATAAGAAGATGTTCACTACCTACAATGAGGCTGCAAATGGTGAACAACTTTTTATGGGAAATTCTTCTACTTCTACTGTGGCTGGACAAGGAAAAGTGATCTTGAAGATGACATCAGGAAAAGAACTGACTCTCAACAACGTACTGCATGTACCTGACATCCGGAAGAATTTAGTTTCTGGTTCTTTGTTAAGTAAAAATGGTTTTAGGCTTGTCTTTGAGTCTGATAAATTTGTATTAACAAAGAGTGGTATGTATGTTGGTAAGGGATACATGAGTGATGGTCTCTTTAAGCTAAATGTAATGACAGTTGTACCAAAAGTTGCTATGAATGAGAATAACACATCTTTTGCTTATATTCTTGAGTCGAATTTATGGCATGGTAGATTAGGTCATGTAAATTATGATGCTTTGCATAGATTAATTGGTTTGGATTATATACCAAAGTTTGAAATTAATCCTAATCATAAATGTGAAGTTTGTGTAGAAGCGAAACTAACTGAGGCTCCATTTAAATCAGTTGAAAGAAAAACTGAACCTCTAGAATTAATTCATACTAATGTATGTGATCTAAAATTTATTCAAACTAGAGGAGGGAAAAAGTATTTCATAACATTTATTGATGATTGCACAAGATATTGTTATGTTTATTTACTTAGAAGTAAAGATGAAGCCTTAGAAATATTTAAACTCTACAAAACAGAAGTTGAAAATCAACTTGGTAAAACCATTAAAATGGTTAGAAGTGATAGGGGTGGTGAATATGATGCACCATTAAATGAATTTTGTGCACAACATGGTATTATTCACCAAACTACAGCCCCTTATTCTCCACAGCAAAATGGAATTGCTGAAAGGAAGAATAGAACCCTAAAAGAAATGATGAATGCCATGTTACTAAGTTCAGGCTTACCACAGAACTTGTGGGGGGAAGCAATATTGTCTGCTAATTATGTTCTTAATAGAATACCCCACAAGAAAACCAAAAGCATTCCTTATGAATTGTGGAAAGGTCGACCACCTTCCTACAAATACTTAAAAGTGTGGGGGTGTTTGGCAAAACTTGAAGTTCTTGTTCCTAAAAAGACTAAGATTGGACCAAAAATAATAGATTGTGTGTTTATTGGTTATGCTCAGAATAGTAGTACATATCGGTTTCTGACTTATAAATCAGCAACACCTGATATAAATGTGAACACTATTATAGAGTCAAGAAATGCTGTGTTTTTTGAACATGTCTTTCCTTACAAGGAAGGACAGGAATTAAGTTCACAAAAAAGAACTTATGATTGTACACAAAGTCAAGAGACTAATGACAATCAAACACAAGAGGCTAGTAATGGTCTCGACTAACAGGATTTAACTGATGATGAACCAAGACGAAGTAAGAGAGCGAGAACATCAAAATCCTTTGGTCCAGATTTTCTGACATACCTGTTAGAAAATGAACCTCAAACCTTTAAGGCAGCAATGACAGGTCCTGAAGCACCTTTGTGGAAAGAGGCTGTTAATAATGAAATTGAATTCATTATGCAAAATCATACTTGGGAATTGGTGGATCTTCCACCAGGTTCTAAACCTCTTGGATATAAATGGATATTCAAGAGAAAAATTAAAGCAGATGGTTCAATTGACAAGTATAAAGCAAGACTTGTAGTTAAAGGTTACAGACAAAAGGAAGGTCTGGATTATTTTGACACATATTCTCCTGTGACACGAATAACATCCATTTGCATGCTTATTGCTATAGCAGCGTTGTTTAATTTAGAAATACATCAAATGGATGTTAAGACAGCTTTCTTAAATGGTGATCTAAATGAAGAGATCTATATGGAACAACCCGAAGGGTTTGTAGTATCAGGGCAAGAAAAGAAAGTTTGTCGACTTGTAAAATCCTTTTATGGATTAAAACAAGCACCTAAGCAATGGCATGAAAAATTTGATCATGCAATGCTTACTAATGGGTTTAAGATAAACGAATGTGACAAATGCGTCTATGTTAAAAACACTGACCAAGGATATGTCATAGTTTGTCTTTATGTGGATGACATACTTATCATTGGAAGCAATCAAAACATGATCAAATCAACTAAGCAAATGCTTAACGAAAGATTTGATATGAAAGATATGGGGGTCGCAGATGTTATATTAGGAATGAAAATTACTAAAACATCTGACGGATATGCATTATCTCAATCTCATTATATTGAGAAAATTCTTGATAAATTTATCAAGAATGATTTGAATTTAGCAAGAACACCTGTAGACATCAGTCTTTATTTATCGAAAAATAAAGGTGATGCAGTGTCTCAGTTAAAATACTCCCAAATCATTGGAAGTCTAATGTACCTAATGAAATGTACTCGTCCTGATATAGCTTATGCTATCAGTAAATTGAGTAGGTACACTAGTAACCCTGGAGAAGACCATTGGAAAGCGATCATTCGAGTTCTTAGATATCTAAGATTTACTCGTGATCATGGTTTGAACTTTACTCGATATCCAGCAGTACTCGAAGGTTATTGTGATGCCAATTGGATATCAGATACTAAAGATTCAAAATCTACTAGTGGATATGTCTTTACTCTAGGAAGCGCTGCTGTTTCTTGGAAGTCCACGAAACAAACTTGCATCGCACGATCCACAATGGAATCTGAGTTCATTGCTTTAGACAAAGCAGGTGAAGAAGCAGAATGGCTTCGTCACTTCTTAGAAGACATTCCAATGTGGCCAAAACCTGTGCCAGCTATTTGCATTCATTGTGATAGTCAATCTGCAATAGGCAGGGGATAGAATCACATGTATAATGGTAAGTCACGACATATTCGTCGTCGACATAATACCGTAAGGCAATTGTTGTCAAACGGAATAATCTCAATAGATTATATAAAATCTAAAGAGAATATTACGGATCCGTTAACAAAAGGTTTGACAAAAGAGCTAGTGTATAGTTCATCGAAGGGGATGGGATTAAAGCCTATTACATAAGAGTCGTCATAATGGTAACCCTACTTATATGACTGGAGATCCCAAGAACTAAGTTCAAAGGGACAACTAAGTTATGTATGGCTCACCAGAAATCACCAAGGGATTAAAATTCCCTACCCATTCCTATGGTGAGAGTGATATCTGCAACATATGTTGTCTGCAGGGGCATAAGGATAAGCTTTGCTTTTAATGATTACTTATATCTTGATTAAGGCATAAAATCAAGACGAGTATAAGAAGATACTCACAATAAGAATCACCTATATGAGTGTTGAACTGGGGCCGATTCTATGAGAATGAAAGAGGCTACATTCTCTAGAAACACTCATGAAAACCAGGAGCGTTCAAGGCCAAAATGAACACAACAGTGAGAACCACGATGTGTTAGAAGATATTTTGTGTGAAATCTATTGTCTTGGCTTACACAAACGGCTGAACAATTCAAGGCATCGCGTCCATTGGTTAGCCAGTAAGTCCGATAGGTTATCACTAGGGAAGGTTCAAGGCCGAAAACTACCTATCCTGATGCAAGATATTTTCGACTTATACTCTTTCGTTAAGTCTGCATATTGTTGCATTTCCGTTGTCATCAAATTCCATTCATGTGGGGGATTGTTAGAAATGGTTATAAAATTCTGGGTAAAACCAGAATTTTTTCCTAAGATTGGTCTAATTTTTAGATGGGCCCCGTGCATCGATTTACACGGGTCAAAGTGGTAACGTATTCTATGCCGTGTTGTGATTCACGTGGTATATTTGGTTGCTCAAAACCATTACCGAGTGAATGGGAAATTGAAGCCAAAGTATGCTCCATGGAAATGGTGTTTTGGTGGAAATTCCTTAAAGGTTTGTATAAGGCTTGTCCCATATTGATTTGGTGGGAGATTTTGAAAGGGTTTATAAGGCATGGGTTTGGTACTTGGGGGGTACCCAAGTGTTTTAGAGGGAGAGGTTATAAGCAAAATGGGCTAGACCCATTGGACCCAAAAACCACCACACACGCGCGCGCGCGCCGTCGGTCGGGCGGGCTGGGCTGGGCCTGGGCTTGGATGCGTGGTGTGAGGTTGGGCTTGTTTGGCCCAATACTAATCTTTTTGGGCCAAAAACATTTGAATATAAAATCCAGAATTCAAATTAAACTTTAAATCTGTTTGAATTTCAAACCAAACAGTGCCTAAACAGTATGTATCTGTTTAATTCAAATTGAACAGGTACAGTACCTGTTCAATTCAAAACCAAGAGCCACCTTTACATCTATAAATAGACTAAGCCTCCCATTTGGATAAAACTCCAATTTTCGTACTCCATCCTCTGCTTTAAATCTCTGCATTTTGCTGCATTTTATTTCTGAAAGAAAGAGTGTAAACACTTAGTGTGTTCGACGAACAATTAAATTGTAGTGCTGCTTTTATTCGTTGATAAGATTATTTTATCCTGGGAGATAGACATCCAAATTCTCAAAGCACCATGGAGAGGACGAATCTGTCTTAAGGACACAGTGTTAAACACTGGACTTAATCAGAAAAGTTATTCAAAGAAATTAACCAAGTAAGTTGTAACGACCCACATTTCATGCCTTAGTCATGCTTGCATGCACTTATATGATTTTGCCATGTTAAGATTTGCATTCATGAATTCTTGCCTTGTTTTGTGCTTATGAGATTTGCCTAAGTGTATATGTATGCTTTGTTCCTCCCTTGTATTGTCAAGCCTAAGTTATGTTAAGCCTAGATCATTTCCAAGCCGAGGTCATCTTCAGTCCAGAACCATCTTGGTAGCACTTTGTTGACCTCCACCTTTGTCCTGGCATAATGGCCGAGATGATTATCATCTGGGCCGAGGTGTGTATCTCCGTGGCCGAGATGTGTATTATCTGGGCCGAGATGTTATCTTGAACCCAAGTGATCTTGTCCTGGAAGTGGTATGACCTAGGCCGAGGTGTGGCACATCTGGGCCGAGGTGTGGCACAGTTCAGTCAAGTGTTGTCCTTCCTAGCCGGGATCATTGTCATCTTAGTTGCCGAGGCTCTGTCCTTCCAAGCCGATGTCATTGTTACCTTACTGCCGAAGTGTTGTTCTTAGCTGAGGTCATTGTCCTTTGTTTTGCCGATGTCATCACTTGCCGGGGTGTTTGCTGTGAAGCTTGTTAGATACGCTTTGTCAGAGCCTTGTCTTGTCAATCAGTCACCTTTTGAGGAGGACCAACCCGGTAGTGCCACGTGGCCGAGCTGAGTGTTAAGTCAGCCGTTAGAGAGAGAAACCTATCATTTGTTGTGTTTTGTTCTAAGGAAGAAGAGAGAGAAGCTCTAGAAGAGGGAGAGGAGTTCTTGAGGGAGAGTAGATCTTCCAAGCTTGATTTCGAGAGATCAAACCGTTAGATTCGTGTTCTAAGGTTAGATTCTTGATCGATGTATGATGTTCTTTATGTTTATGTTATCGCATTGCATGATTGAATATGATTTGTAAGCCATGCATTGCTTTGAAGTTCGGTTTTAGAAAGAGAAAATGATATTCAAGTGTTCTTCAAGAAAAGTCATGTTTTGATCCGAAAGCTCATGCCAAGATTCATGTTTTCATGTTTGTTTTTGTATGATCTTCAAGTATGGGTACCCAGGTCCATGTTTTCAAACTCATAGCATGAAAACCCAGATTTTGAATAAGGAAGTTATGGTTTTGGCATTCATCTCATTCATGTTTTTCATGTTCATGTTCTTCATGTTCTTCACGGGTGGAAACCCAGATTTCCAGACTTCACTCCCCGAAGTGTAGTCGCCGAGATCACTCTCACCTAGACCTCACACTCAGGCCAAGCATCGTATCTCACCTTGGCCTACCTTGCATGATCACTTGCACCTTTGGTTTGTCTTGTATGAACCTCGGCATGCAATTGCACGTCGAAGCCGTGGCAACCACACCTCGGCTAGGATGTGTGGGACCTCGGCAAAGGCCTGGTTTGTACCCAGCATGTCCCCTTGACATGTAAAACAGTGTTTTGACTCCCAGCATGTTTTCCGAGATCATTTGCATGCATGTAAGACTTGTTCTGAGAAGTATGTTCAGTAGACTTGTTATGTGTTTGTAGGACTTGGACCTTTGCTGTGAATCCGACGTCCCAAGAACTAGGTGAGTGGTATTTTTAATAAAGTTATGTTATTATGTTTTGATAAGCTTTGCTTTGTTCGGTTTTGAAAAGTATTTGAACCAGCATGAATGATTATTCCCTTTTTATATAGCAAGCATAAGTTTTGTATGCCAAGTATGAGTTTTGTTTTGGAGTCCGTACGTGCCAGGGGACTTTAAGCATAAGTGGCACAAGTCCGTACGTGCTAGTGGACTTAAAGCATTGGTAGCACAACCTTTTGGAGTCCGTACGTGCTAGTGGACTTAAAGCATTGGTAGCACAACCTTTTGGAGTCCGTACGTGCTAGTGGACTTAAAGCCTTAGTAGCACAACCTTTTGGAGTCCGTACGTGCTAGTGGACTTAAAGCATTGGTAGCACAACCTTTTGGAGTCCGTAGGTGCTAGTGGACTTAAAGCCTTAGTAGCACAACCTTTTGGAGTCCGTACGTGCTAGTGGACTTAAAGCCTTAGTAGCACAACCTCTTGGAGTCCGTGCGTGCTAGGGGACTTTAAACTTTAGTAGCACATAAGATTTGTAAGACCAAGATTGAAGTACAAGCTATGATAGGTTTTGTTTGGAATGTGATGACCCCAAGTATATGTTTTGATACAAGTTATGCCAAGTATGTTTTGTACAAGTTTTACTAAGCATATGTTTTGATGCAAGCCATATTATAAGTATACGTTTTGAACAAGCTACGATATAAGTACAAGTTTTGAACAAGTTAAGATACATGTATTGTTTTGACAAGAACCTCGGGAATCATTTATGTAAACCCTTTATTACTTGTACCATTCACTGAGTTTCAATACTCACCCTCTCTATATATATGTAGGTTCCAAGCAAGAAGTCGGCTACGCCGAGATGTGTGATTATGCCCGATGTTTTGTATGCATGTTTACGTCGGCAATGCTTATGTCGGCATTTTGTATTTTTAGGTCGGCACCCTTGTGTTTACATCGGCAGTTCTGCAGACGATGAACTCTTGACTTGTATTTGTTATATTTGTTTATGTCGGCTTGTGAAGCTCTTTTGTAAAGATGTAATATGTATTTTGTTTACGTTGTATGCAAGTTGTAAAGTTATGTAAGGATGCATGCCATTCCATTTGACTTATGCACAGCTCTTGTGGACCACTTGTATTTTGTTATTGCTTCCGCTCTTGTTAGCCCCATAGATTATACTCTGATTGTGTGTGATTTTGAAAGTTGGCCTTCGGTAACCACGGGTTACTGGCCATCACGGCACCATCCTACTAGGGGCGGGTTGGGGTCGTGACATAAGTTGTTTAATTTTATTCTGTTTTTATTTGTTTATTTAATCAGATTTTAATTTTGTTTTTGTAACAAAATAAAATCTGTTATTTATTTATTTATTTATTATTTCGAGTTTGATTTTTGTAATCAAACAAATTCTCTCATTTTCTTTATTTCTTTAAATTCTAATTGTTGTTTTGTACACAATAGAATTAAATCTTTTAAATACAGTGAAGATTGTCCAACAAACTATTGTAAAGTGTATGAAATGAAATGAAATGAACCTTTTTACTTATTTTTTAGGCCTTTATTTGTTGACTTTCAATTCTTGAGATTAATGTCGCTGAGTGATCGTTTTTGTGGCTTATAAAGACTTTGACGGGTGACTTGAGGACTCAAGGTTACTTTTTAAAAATTTTAATTTTTAAATTTATTTTTAGGTCGGGCTCTAAAAAAAGAATTTTTTTTCAAGTTTAAATATGATTGAATCGTTATGTTCAGGTTCGTTGGATTCACTACGGATCTCGTAAATCAAGTCGTTCCGATAATCATATCATTTTTATTTTATTGCGTTTAGTCTATTTTAAAAAATACACATGTAGTTTATTTTTTTATATATTTGTTCACAAATATTTTATTTTTTTAATGTATCTAAAATAAAGTGCATTTAAAAATTTAAAAAGTTTTATTAAAAATTGAAAAAAATTACTAAAAACAAAAAATGAAAAACTTAAAAATAATTTTCAAAGACTAAATTATTATTATTATTTTTTAAATTTGTGCAATGAGTGCTCAAAAGCTGTGGGCAATATAGAAAGAGTTTTTATCCAAATCAATACATTGAAAATTGAGTAATGCAAGAGTCCTAAAAGTTTCATTAAAATCTTTACTAAATGTTTTATATTATGTGGATCTCACAATCATGTGAAATATTTGGTGAGAAATTTTAATAAAAATTTTAAAATCTCTAACATTTTTGTTGAAAATTATTTTATTCGTATAACTTGGGCGAGATAGATTAAAATAGTGTATTGAGCCCTATTTCAAAGTGTGATTGGCTCACTTAAAATAAAATATTTTACTGTATTATCATGAAACAAAATTGGAGAGAGCATGAATCATTGGAGTTATCAGGTCAGTAGTGCAAAGTCTATAAACAATTAGTAATCGATAAAATCATCACACTGTGAACTCAATAATTCAAGCTATCACGAAAAATATCAATTCCGTGTTGAAATATCTAAAATTTTTTGAGATTGTGATTTATAATTAGAATTTAATTTGA